>JXTB01000101.1:277844-306264 GCA_002914805.1 Parasponia andersonii | reverse complement strand
TTTTTTTTTTTTTTACCTATATATAGGTATATATGTATTTTTTTTAAACTTTAGATCATTATCTAATAGTGATCCAACGGCTATAATGAGATACATAAAAATATGAGTATCATTAATCTTATTCCTCTCTTACTTTTTACTATAAAAAAATATGTATGACAAATTTTTATTGATCAAAATGATACTTATGTATAGGTGAAAAAAAAAATACTTGTTGTCCTGTATATAATATGAGGTCTATATATACCTATTAAGGGTTCAAATGAAAATGTCTCATTTTATATATATGTATATATAGTATACTTATAACTTAACAGAAAATTTTATTACTCGTTAAGGCATACATTTAAAATAAATAGTATTGATCCCCTAATAAATCAATAGTATTGATCATTCGCTAGTGCTATACATGTAGCAATGTTCCATATCAGTGAATGGAGCAGCTCTAGGGCCAGCTTTTGTGGGTTTCATCACGGCTCAAGGAAGAACATACAATAATGAGGCCAGTGGATTTGTGTTCAAGAATTGCAAGGTTTACGGTACTGGTAAAGTCTTCTTAGGGAGGGCATGGCGACCCTATTCTAGGGTTCTCTTTTATCACTCATATCTCTCGGACGTCATAGTTCCTCAGGGCTGGGACGCTTGGAGATTCGTTGGTTATGAGTGAGTTTTCTGGTTCCTATAACATTTTGCATACCTTTGTAATTTAGGATTAACGACCCTATTGAGCTTAAAAAAAAAAGTAACGGCACAAATATATGAGAACGCAATTCAAAACATTTTGCAAATGTGATATATCAAGTGGATGAGGCACGTGAAATACATAAAGTACATGAGCAATATAACAAAAAGGGCTTGTTGAGATTCGAGAACACTTTTAATAGTTTAAGAACCAAAAACGAAATAAAACTTTAGTAAGTAGTAACAATGAAGAGTTTTTGAATGGCATACTAATCAAGAGCACCATTTTTTCTTTTTATCAGGAGCCAATTGACTTTTGCAGAGGACAGTTGCTATGGACCGGGATCCGATACTTACTGGCGAGTGAGATGGGAAAAGAAACTAAGCCCGAAATCCGTGAAGATGTTGACTAGCGGAACTTTCATTGATGGCGAGGGCTGGCTCCAACGTATGCCAATATAGATTTGTTTTCTGAGGCATGCAGTACTGCTCATGACTGTTTGCAAGATATAAGTTTCGTGATATGTTATACAAGAAGTTTATAAAAATAGTCATATTATTTATTTGTCTTGATTTGCTATTAAATTTTAACCCTTGTTTCATGAAAGGTTTCAGAAAGAATAACTCGACAATTAAACATAAACTCGTAAAATAACAACCTCTTCGCCGAAGGTACGTAAAAAAAGAATATTCAAAACCTAGTACCAAGCAAAAACTTAGGAACTCCCAAAAAAAAATAGTAGTTTTTGTCTTTCATTCCTTAGAGAAAAGGTTGCGAGTTCTTCAGAATTCATTAGTAGAAGAAAAATGTCATTTATTTTTTTTTTTATGACTAATTAAGGAATTACGTTTATTTAAATGCGTATTTAAATGCATGCAAGGGAAAAAAAATTCTTCAATTTTGGTAGGGACTTCTTTTAGCTCTAGAAGTGGTAGAAAGAGGGGATTAAAAAAAAAAAACGAGAAAGGAAAAAAAAAAAAAAAAAAGAAAGAAATTGACTAATATTACTTAATTATGTTACAAAATCACATCAGAACTTACGCATATGATGTATTTTTCGTCTGTTAATCGAATCGTTTATCTAATTACTTTGGTTTTGTGCAAAAGCACATGAGACCAATCTGAAGCCGAACTACATCCTTACCAAGAGATTTACACACAAAAATTTGTCTACACGTAGTGTTTGAAACAGGTAAAATTAGTTCATATACCTTTTGAGTGTCATTAAATGTACAAAATACATAGAAAGCTGAAAGTTTCAATTTTACGATTTTGCCATTTCATTTCATTAAATGGCACTCTAAGCTTGTATGGAACTGAGAATTATTGAGAAAAAGAAAACCATCAAATTTTGAGAAAGCTTCCAGTCTGCACGCGGCACCCTATTCTGAACTGTCCATTTCTTGCTTATATTCTCCCAAGCGTAGGAAGCTACACTGCAGAACTCTTTAGAGATGAGCAATATTCTAGTTCCTTCAACAGTCAATCATTAAAAATTGTACTTACCAAAAAAAATTCAATCATTTGCACATTGGTTTCCATTCGACTGAATTTCATTTCAAACATTCTGAGTCGAATTATAATGCAAGAATAGTAAGTATCCCACCTCATTAAGAAGGATGCTCCAAAACCTCAACTAATCTTCCGAATAGATACTCCATGAAAATGGAAGTGGGCATGGACTACGAATGATAATTGTCTATTTTATATTATGTGTTGGGACACTGAGGTAGAACTTGGTATTCTTGAAATCATCCAAAAGTGGGTTGTATCCATCCTTGGTTCTCGTCTTTGTGGGCAATCCAAACTCTTCCATGAACGAAGAGGTATCAAGCTACAACATAGACGAAAAACCACTCGAGCAATTACTTATATGAAGCCATTATGAAGTCAAACCTTAATTCTTTTCTTTTTCCTTCCTTTTTGTTAGGAGGAAAAAAATTAGTATTATCTTTTCCAAAATTTGTTAATTGGAAACTTTAACAGGAAATATTGAGTATGTTGTGTAAAACAAGCAAGCTACCAAGTATGGAACTTGATCTTATTTTCCACCAAGCATTAACACTCATCTTTAGATGGAAGAAAAGGAAAAATGCAATACCATATGGTAGAATGAAACTTACTATGATTGTTCGCCTTTTTTTCCCTTGCTTGGACGATTGATCTTTATTCAGTTTCAACCATCCAGAACAGTAATGATCAATACGTTCCAAAAGCAAAAAGTCAGTAGGGAAAAAGATATCAGCATCACCCTGTGAAACAACCCGAAAACAAACTTTCATTTAATACGAAATGCAAGTTATTACAAGTAAAATGTCTTACTTGTTATAAGTCAAGAAAAAGAAACAGAAATTGACACAATTTTTTATGGTCAAGAAAAAAAAATAGAAACAGAAACAGAAACTTAAAAGAACAGCAATAATCTAAACAACGATGTAATAACAGCAGATACAGCCTACCTTTGCATCTAGATAACTGCTATAGTCTGAGCTCCTGCCATCTTTCTGCAGAGAAAGAAAATAATTCTCAAACAATTCAGCCTAGAAATGAAGGTAGTCGGGGTAATAAAAAAGATAATTATTAGCAGGTGCATGTAACTATTTCAAGTGGTGTCTCATTTTGTGAATTCTAAAGGGAAGCCAAACAAAATATTTTCATGATAAGAGACATTCTCAAATTTGTTTTAGTTGCAATATCACGTGTTCTTATTTAACGATGGTTAACTAAACACTTCTAGGTTTGGGCAATGCAATAGAAATACTATGATAAACTCTACTCTCTCTTCCTCGGAGCCTTTAAATTACTCAGAACCTGCAGAGTTACTAATACTCAACCGGTCAAGTTGCCATACACATTTCAACCACCATGCCCTTCATCTCTTATACTGTAACTGGACCATAATTAACGTACACAGAGAAGGCGAAGAATAAACCCAGAGAAGGTGAAGCATTTAGCAACACCAATCCTAGATGATTTCATCCCCATATTACCGTAATTCAATATATCTTTTTTTTTTTAGTAACTAAAATTGATGTTGTTGGGGAGAAAAGAAAGGTGTAATCACCCAAGATCCGAACAGATAAAAGCATTAAGACAAAGCCTAGCAGAATTAAACTCATGAATCTTGATGATGTGAAAAAGACCATACCTTGGTTGATACCAATGGAGCTCTCTCACCAAGTATTCTTATGTCTGGTAAGTAACTGAAGTCCGAAGCAATTAAAGACATCTTTGGTAGCACACCATGTAAAACCTCAAGTAGTTTCTGCACATTCGGATGTAACATCACTGCCAGAGGAATCTTATATTTAGAACCAAAAAGATTCACTGAACATTTGTCTTACCAGGCATCCAGTTGGCAGCCAACATCTTTGAGGTTTTGGAAATACTTTTGACAAAATGCTTTTTGCTTTTGAAAGTACACTGCTTTGACTAGTCTGACGTTTGTCCAAGTCCAATATCTCAAAACAACGCTTAATCAGTGAGTCTTGCAATGGCTTATACAACTCGCCAAGAGTTCCCCTATTGCAGAAAGAAAACTTAAGATCTAAAAGCTGAATGAAGAACATAGAGAAGCAAATTGTAATGTGTGACATACGTGATCAGAATTCAAGCGAGATCCCTTTTCAGTAAAAGTTTAAACTCTAAAAGTTTGTGTCATGTCTGACACTGATATGGAACATGACAGACAAGTTAACCCACCATTCACCAAAATGTTGCCAACCAGTTATAGATATTTCAAGTTGCAACTCACAAAGAGGATGCATATCCACTCAATATTTATAATTGTGGGATGAACAATGACTTAAAATGTGTTCATTTTGGTCATATTTTTTGCTACTGACGTCAGGAGGGAAAACATTTTATTTATAAGATATCAATATTCGAATCCACTTCTGATCATGTTTGCTTCAAGAAATTCAATGATCAGTACAATTACACAACGTCATCATTGACTGATGACAGTTCCCAATGGTTTGCCACAGATAAAGATGAAAACCAATTTTTATAGCACTGGAATATGAGAATGTTGAAGTTGAAATGGCATTAGCAAATGGTAAGAGATTACAATGTTGACCAAAGACCCCTTCAACCAATCCATTTCATGCTCAGTGGAATAATATGACAAAGCTGAAAGTCACAAAAATATAACCTTAAAAAGAACTGAACTGGAAAATGTATACTCATGTTTGCATTTATTTTATCTTAGAAACAGGTTCAGAACAATACATATTTAGCCACAAATGATGATGTGGGAAATATACATCTTATTTGATTAACTATTCAAATGAAACAAAGGTGCAAGTTGAAAAAAGTAATTTAAGGATGCTTCCTACCTATCATGTTGCCTTTCTACCCATACTTCCATCCAAGGGGAAGCTTGATCTTTTGAGAAAATAAGATCATGAGGAAGATTGTCGAGCACCTGCAAGGAACAAATTCATAAGCTTGATTCTGGAATAATAATATGATTCACTATTGGTCCTGTGGTACCACTGAGCTATACAGACATGTGCAGCAACATGCAACCAGTTTTCTGCATTACTTTCAATTAGAGAAAAAAACAAGGATAACACTAACTGCCTCTGTCTACAAATCTGCTGCAGCCAACTGGCTGTTTGAGCAAGCAACGTAGAAGGGCTAGTATGCATAGATGTCCTGTAGTCTATGTTCCATACATCATTTGCATTCCAAAGAAAGAAAAAATTGAGCATACACGGATCTTTACATTATAAAAGGAAACTTCTTACTATAAGTTCTATTCGAATGAGAAAAACGAATAAGAAAAAGCAACGAAAAAAGCAATTCCTACAAACTCCCAACATAATTATTATGACAATGTCAGAGTCCAGATACCCATAGAAGTATGCTACATGTTCAACATCTTTGATAACCAAAGTATTAAACAAAAGAAACTTGCTTGTCCAAGATTAAATTTTTATATTGCTCTCATATAAACTCTCAGTGGGTAGACATATTAGATTGATTTCAAGGACAGAATGTACCTCAAGCATTATTACCCAACATGGTTGTTGCTGCACATCTCCTATTAAATTTAAGAAAATAAAATTGTAAGAAACAAAATAACTGCAGAATACAACTAAAAGATGTTTCAAACTACAGTAGTTTTTTTTTTTTTTGGGGGGGGGGGACACAGAAATTAGAAAGCTAAATAAAAGATAAAAGAAGAAAATCAATCTTGGTTGTTTCAAAGCGTGAAACTGCTTAACAGCTAGAGAAACTCTGTACAAGAAAAGCGACCCACAGATAGGACTTTACAGGAAGTAAATGCTTTTGCAATTTGCCAGGCATGTTTATTTAGCCAAAACATACGTACATATAAATCTCATTTGCAGGATAACACATACACAATTCAATCAGCAAATAAATAAAACAAGGAAATGAAGCTGGTCCATAATGCATCTTACCCCACCCACTCCAGTTAGTAGCATCACGACATTCTACTCGAAACTTTGATAAGTGACTTCGAACTTCTCCAACAGTTTCTCTTTGTATTTTGGCAAGAGAGGGACTAATTTCTACTGAGCTACGGCAGTAAACATGATTGCATCCAAACATTAATAGAAGTGCTAAAATATGCACATTGATCTCTGATCACATTTATATCGCAGTAAACACGATTGCATCCAAACATTAATAGAAGTGCTAAAATATGCATATTGATCTCTGATCACATTTATATCAATTCCAGAATATCTACTGAGGACAAAAAACTACTAAACTGTTAAAACAAGCATACTGACGAACATCAAAATTTAAGAGACTTTTACTTGAAAGAAACCTGCTCCCTTATCATAGGATATCATNATCTGGAAAGTTGTTATCAGGACACAGACACGAATACTTATTTAGGACTGGAATGAAAAAAATAACACAGTGCAGAAAAACAGACACTACAAAATTAGTAGATAGTTAAAGCCTCAGAAAAAGGCAGTTCAAGTAGTATAAAGATAATCTTTTTAAATAGTCTCATTAGGTATTTTAGTGCTATCAACTCGAAGCCAGCATATAAAAGTTGAACACAGACATGGTACATGAAGACACAGTTAAGAAACATACATGTAAGTCATGTTGTTGTAAACTCTAGGTGGTGCATTCAACATTATGTAATCCATTATTCCCTTGGCACAAGTTCCTGATCCACCACCAATTTCATATATCTGAGTTCACATTAAGAAACTGCAGGGTCAATTTGAAGACTTCATGCATTTATTGTTTAATTTTAATGCATAAATAGAATATAAGAGCCAGTGTTTAGGAAAATGGTTGATAGGATTTTAATATGTAGAACTAAAAATTAAGGAAATACTAAGAAGTTGACATGATAAATAGAACATCAACCCAGGAGAAATTTGGAATAATAAAATATTAGAAAGAAACTACAAACAGTTTTAAGAAATAATTAGAGCAAGGAATATTTCGGGTGAAATTTTCAGTGGCAAATACATAGAGAAAGAGAAAACTTACTTTAAGTGGAACTGAAAGGTTAGCAGTGCGCAATATTGATTCACCAATTCCATGGGCATACCAAGGCTACAAGAGTACAGAACTCGCATAAAAAAAAAAAACTAGATAAAGCACGGAAATGCATGTTGATGTTATTAAGGAACAAAATGCTACAGCAAACGAAGAGTAATTACATACCCACAACACATACTCGAATATCGCATCAACACATAAAACACACTCATACAGAAAAAGCATGGTCATAAAATCATGTTCTTATCTATAATCCAGCAACTGCTCTGAGCCCAAAAATCAAACTGTGAAATCATATGCTGTCCAAAACTAGGATTATCAATTTAAAGATTGATAACCTTCTCTCAGAGTTCTTCGTCTTTATCATTGAATCTGAGGCTTTTCTTTTTCTGACTTTATTCTTGGATAGGTAGATGGTTCCAGACAGGATATCCATCAGAGTTATATGACAATGCTTAAAGAAACATTCGTTGAACAGTTGCAAGACAACTACTTGGAAATTTGTCAATATTAAAGTGAAATAAAGGTATTCTAATAAAAGCTTGAAAATTAAATTGTTAAGGCAATGAAATTAACTACATTTTTATTTCTTACAAAAGAAAATAATTACAGAAAGATTTTGAAACCAAAATTTTAATTGATTAAAACAAATTAGAATCTCTTATCACTGGAAAAGGGGGAGAGAGACAGAGAAAGGAAAGAATATTTACCTTAAAGAGTTCAACTGGGGTAAACCATGCTATATCACTGTCCTTGTAAATTTTATCTAGGTGTTTCATGTAAGCTTTCCTCCCTAAAATACAATTTTTACAATTTTTCAGCCAGTAAATACATCAAATAATTAGAAAATGCGCAATACAAAACCTACACACAGGTAGCTAGCTGACAGTCGAAGGTAGTTTCAAAAACTAATACCAGATATTTCCCTGTTTTTTCCCTCCCATTTTCTCAATAACATCTGAGTTCCAATCACAGCCATAAGGTGGGGAAGGTTGGCTGTAATAAGATTTTGAGCAATGCTATGTAACACAATAGGGCTAAAAACACTACTAAGTTGTCAAGTTTTCATTAGTACTCAGCACTTATCTTCCTTGAAAGTAGAGACACCTCAAATATATGACATATATTAAACCAAGGAAAAGCTACACAACTCAGTAGTGTTTTTAGCCCAGTTTTGCTACTCAACCTTTTCCACAAAATTTCAGCAAAGAGTTCTCTTTTCCATTATGGCAAACATATTTAGCCTACGGCACAAAATATCTAAATAACAGGTCAATTCATTTTTATGAAAAATATTGACTCTTTGAGCAATATAATCTAACTAAAGGACGATTTAGAAAGAAAAATGTCGAGAACTAGCTACCCAAGTTTGGTTAGTGGTAACAAAACCCTTTCTGTACCATTTGGTATTAACAGTAATGCATTCAGCTGAAAAGTAGGCACCCACATTTAGTTCCACGACCAACACCAATAATTTTGCTTCTTCTTTACGTCAGTATAAAATTTGGAGTTAATTTAAATAAACTCTCACTAGCTTCTTCACTACAAATGCTTTTTCACACAAAGCATAAATAACACCAAATATCTCAGACAAAGTGTTAATAAATGTTATGACCCATCGGAACACTAGTCAGATACAGATTCAAAAACTATGCCATCAACTTACCCCACTCTGATTCTAGAAGGACGTACAGAACCAGGTAAAAAAGTTTCACATAAGTAAACCTCTTTTCTACATCGTTAGCACCAAAACTAATACTCTTTTATCCAAAAAAAAAAAAAAAACTCCGTTAAACATGCTCGAAATAGCTTGATAACGTTTAATTTCCACAAGCCAAGATCAGAATTCAACAAAACCAAATACCCATTACAAGTAAGATTATCCACCTTCCAGCTGATTGAACTTAATGCTTCTCTCAAGCACACCAACGGACCGCGATCTTTGCG
Organism: Parasponia andersonii; assembly: GCA_002914805.1. Lineage (NCBI taxonomy): Eukaryota > Viridiplantae > Streptophyta > Magnoliopsida > Rosales > Cannabaceae > Trema > Trema andersonii. The sequence continues at coordinate 297,134 of JXTB01000101.1, read as the reverse complement.
AGAAGTATCCATGTTTGGGGTCGTACAATGCAGAATGGACGAAATCACGAACCTGCCCAAAAGACCAACTAAGAAGAACATCCCAGAAAAAATCCATCATCTTGAAATTGCAGAAACAAAAGGGCTTACAAGAATTGGTTCGTCACCAATAATGTGGGTCGAGAAAAGAGCTTGAAATGGAGAAACCAAGTGGTCAAGAGGCTTCACTGCAGAGACGTTCATCATTGTCATTTCATCAAGCAGGTAGAGTGCATAGAAGAATCGAGTGTTTTAGAGAAGGAGAGGGAGAGAGAGAGAGAGAGAGAGAGAGAGTACCTTTGGGGATACGGAGGAGAAAAGCAAGGTGTTTGGAAGACCACATCCTTATACAAGTGTGATTCTGCAATCTGCATGTGAAGACAGAGATGGAGAAAGACGCAGCTGAGACTCGGGGTGAGTTTATTATGTTGGAGAGTCGAAGCGTTAAACCCCAACTTCCTCTACCTGGATTTTCACGTCAAAAGAACTTCCTTTTTTCTCCCCTGTTTAGGGAAAAAAAAAAAAAAAAAAACAAAACTTTTTCCTTAATATCATTCTTTTTCCTTGTATCTCTTTGTTAACTGAAAAAATAAATAAATAAAATTCTTAAAGTTCAACTTTTCGCCGATTTAAACCTTGAGTTTTTTTATGTATGCAAAAAAAAAAAAAAAAAAATCATATGTCTATGTTTTTGGTCAAATTTAAACTGTAAAAATATCTAAAATGATCTCACATACATAGATAATACTATGTCAACTAAAATTTATACCAAAATTTTAATACCGACATACGTGGTATGTGAATTGGTAATATTTAATTGGTGAATATGATTAACTTATTTGTGGTAAATTTTAATACACTAATTAAATAGTGCCAACTCAAATACCACATGTGTTGATATTAAAAATTTGATTAATGGTATGAGATACCAGTGGTGCCCAACACCACAATGATGTGCCAGTTTATTACTAATTAATCATAATTATAATTCAAGTGGGACCATGTGAGACTTAATTTATTAATTAAATCATCCAATGACAAACAGGCATATTATTGTGGTATTGAGCACCACTAGTGTCCCCGTAGCCTTGCTCTAAAAATTTGGCATAAATTTTGATGCCTGTAGCATTATCTCATATATATTTTCAAAATCTATTACTAAATACACTCATATCTATCATTATAAAAGAACACTTTTTTCTTAAATTAAAAAAGTTTATTTTGAAAATAATTTTTAAATATCTTTTATAATTAAAATTAAAAATTAAAAAAATAAGTTGTTTGGATATCAATATATAAGGGTATTAATGTCATTTAAGAAATATTTTAGTTCAAAAATTTGACAAAAAAAAAAGAGGAGGATTACTTTTTTTTTCATATTTTAGAATATGTAGGAGATACTTATAAAAATAGAAAGTTAAACGTGGTATTAATTAAAACTGAAAGGGTGTTTTTGGAATTATCTACTTAAAAAATAAGAGAAGTTCTAAATTATCAAGAATTAGATTATGTGCATTCATAACTCTAATTACAAGTTGGAGGACAATTTTAAAAATTACATCTACCAAAAGGAAAAAATAAATATATGTATATATATTTAATTAAAAAAACGTATGAAATCCTTGAACTCATAAAAGATTTTTTTCATTTTCATTGATCAAAATCGCTCAAAAACAAATTTAAGCAACACCTGACAAAAGAATTAGAAGATGAAAAAATTGACTTACAAAGAAGGAAATAAGTTTTAGAGATTTTTCTCCTATTTCTAAATATCATTATTATTGTTTTTTTTTTCATATATATAGAGAGAGAGAGAGAGTTGTGAATGAATTTATCTCTTCTCTCACTCACGTTCTAGGTTTCGTTGATGAGTTCCTTGAACAAAATAGTACAACTAGTCGCTTCTTTTTCCTCTAAAGACTTCTTATTCTTTGTAACTCTCACAAAGATCATCTCCGGTAGGCATTTTGATGCAGCAGCCTTACATTGTCGTTTTTATTACTTAGTTAAGTCATATTACAGTATTGTCATTTTGTTGGCAGACTTGTTTTAGTAGTCGTAGTAAGACTTGTTGTAGTAGTCGTAGTAAGAGTAGTAGTTTTTTTTTAAAAAAAAATTATTTTCCTTCGAGTTGTTGGACCAAAACACATCGTTTTGGAAACAGGCAACAATTACATCATACAAAACCAATTCTTTCGAATGGGTTCAGGGGAGGACTTGGACTTTGGACAGAATTTTGTTTCTAGATTATCGGTGAATTCTCTTTGGTGAACGAACCACCCATCGTCCTTCTGGAGCTTCCTCTAAATGCAAATTGGCTTTCTATATCAGAGTGGTATCAAGAGCCTTGGTGTTCCCAGGCGATGGCCAACAAAGATAGAGGAAGTCATTGCGGCATGCCTTTCGGGAGTCCGTTATGACCCCTGGCCACAAATTCGATGCGTTTTCTTTGGACATGTAGCAGATTCTTGTTGTGGTCGGTGGCGATGATCATAACAACCAGGAACTTGAGCACCGAGTTCTCCCTCGCGTTGCTCGCAAGTCTCCAGTGGGTGCTCGATGTCATAGGGTCTAAAATTCAAACTAAATTTTTCGCCTTGTGATGACACTAAGCCGCCCACTTAGTCAGCCGCTCTCAAGTGTTTATCTCACAAACTCACAATAAGGAGTTCTTGGGACAATTATAAGCAATGCACGCACCACATACAGGAATCACTTCTAACCTTTTTATTAATCACAAAAAGGAATTACAACTTACTCGGAAGGGATCACACAAGTCTCTTACTTTCTGTGTCCTCAACCATTCCTACACTTGGGTATTTATAGGCAACATAAGTATGGCTGACACCCCCAGCCACTAAGACCACTATTCCCACGTTCTAAGGACTGGAACATGTTTAAATCACAAAGAGATGCCATCTGGCACGAGGTTGTGCGGAACAATATGAGAAATGACTGAAGGAAATGGAACTGGCCATGTTCAGCCCGTCTGCCGGCACTGTGCACAGTGTGGCCGAGTGGCGCGCGCATTCTGCATGCCACGCCCTATTGTATCTCGGTGGTGCGCCCATTTTCCGCGCGCATATGCACCATGTCCGCTACACTCGGCCACTCTTCCACTTCCACCTGGTTCTCATGGAACTCGGTCGTGGGTGCCCAGCTGCCCACCTTGGTCAGTTGTGGCCACGTTCTGTGGATCACGTTCCCCGTCTTTCTCGGCCACATTCCCCGCCTTTCTTGGCCACTTGCCGAGACTGATGCAAAGGCGTTCCATGACTCTCCAGTTGTGGTCACGCTCACTTGGCCATGTCTCCGATTTTCTCGGCCACCTGTCCGAACGCCCGCCCAAGCTCCCGGATGTCTCTCATGCATATCTGTGCGTGTTGATCGTGCACGCATGCCATGTCTCAGTTGCATACATGTTCTGCTTGTGCGCGCGCACACCATGCTGCGCACGCCGTTCTTATGAAACTTGCTGTGGGACGCATACATGTGAGTCACTCCTATGTGTGCCTTAGTGTTCTACCTACTTTATGTGCCCGCCTAGCACACTTGCCTTGCATGCCTGCCATGTATTTACTTGCAGCCAATAAGCCTTGCCATGCCTTTCCCCTAAGGCATAGTTGTGAGTCGCCCGTGCCAGCTTGCACACGGGTCCTATCCGAGTTTACGAGGGTCTTACAAACCCACCCCCGCTGGATGAAACCGACGTTCTCGTCGGGAGGGTTTCTAAATAAGCATTCACCTTGTTCTCGAATTCCCACAAAGTGACATCACGTTCCCAAGTAGCGTCTGCCTCGCTACTGCCTTCCCATTGAACCAAATAATCTGTTCTTCGGTACTTACGGCTTGCCCCCATGGTTCGGTGATCAAGAATTTTTGCCAACCTTTTCTAAAACACTTTTCTCACAACCGGTGAAGCTCGTTTCACTTGTTGCTGCTCAGTATCCTCATGGTAAGATTTGAGGAAACTTACATGGAAAGTGGGATGAATTTTTATTCTTTTAGGCAATGCCAGCCTGTATGCTACGTTGCAGACTTTCTTGATTATCTCGAATGGCCCATCGAATTTCTAGATCAAGCCTTTGTGATACCGCTTGTCCGTCACTTTCTTCCAGATTTGTGGTGTTAATTTAAGTAACACCTTGTCCCCTTCCTGGAATTCTAGAGGTCGTTGATTCTGGTCAGCATACTTCTTCGTTCGCCGTTGTGCCTTGGCCAAGCTATCCCGTGCTTGTTCAATCAGTTCTTGCTTCTCTAAATCAAAATGATAGGCAGCATGGCACACTCCTTGAGATTTTGTTTGGCTATCTCCAAGGGTGTCAAGGGTTAATGCCCGAATGCTAGCTCAGATGGGCTCATCCCTGTTGATGAAGATTTATGTAGGTTGTAGCAGAATTGGGCTACATCAAGTAAACCCACCCAATCCTTTTGACTTGCGCACACATAGTGGCATAAGTACTCTTCTACCAAAGCATTGATCCGCTCCGTTTGGCCATCGGTTTGTGGATGGTTTGCTGTGGAGAACTTTAATTTTGAGCCTATGAGTTTGAAAAGATAGGTCCAGAATTTACCCGTGAACCGCGCATCACGGTCGCTGACTATATCCCGTGGCACTCCAAACACCTTCACCACGTGTTTGAAAAATAATTCGGTAGTCACATCTGTCGGGCAAGTATGTGGTGCAGCAATAAATACCACATACTTGGAGAATCGATCAACAATCACTATTATTGATCGCTTGCCATCAACCACAGGAAAGCCAACAATAAAATCCATGGAAATGGACTCCCATCGTCGTTCCGGGATGGGGAGGGGTTGAAGTAGACCGGCTTATTTCTTCCTTTCAGTCTTGTCTAGTTGGCACACTAGACATGTACGGACATAAAGTTCAACATCCTCCTCCATCTTGGGCCAGAAGTAGTGCCTTGACAACAAGGCAAGCATCTGTTCCACTCCTGGATGGCCAGCCCATTGAGGGTCACGGGTCTCTTTCAACAAATCTTGTCTAAGTCTCCAACCCCTAGAGATATACAACCTGCCGCCCTTCACATGCAACAAGTTGTTCTCGACCCAATATTTGTGGATTTTCCCATCAAAAACTTGCTGCCTCAACTTGCAGTAAGTCTTATCCGCTTTAATGTGTTGCTTGATTTTGTCAAGAAAACTCGATTCCACCATTGTAAGGGAAGCAACAAAGGATTTTACCTCTTTTCGACTTAGAGCATCTGTCACCTGGTTCTCCCTGCCTGGCCGATGTAGCCATGCAAAGTCAAACTCAGCAAGGAATTCCTGCCACCTTGCTTGTTTCGGGGAGAGTTTCTTTTGCGTCTTGAAGTAGGTGTTGGCAATATTGTCAGTTATCACTGTAAATTTCGTACCCAATAGATAATGTTTCCATATCTCTAGGTAATGAATTACTGCTGCCATCTCCTTTTCGTGGGCTGAATACCGCGGTTCAGCTTCTTTCAGCTTCCGACTTTCATAGGCAATGGGGTGTCCCTCCTGGACTAATACCCTAGCAATGGCTCTATCAGATGCATCGGTATGGACTTCAAATGGTAAACTGAAGTCTGGTAAGCGTAGAATAGGTTCCGAAATTATCGCTTGTTTCACCCTCTCGAAGGCTCTTTGACATTCGTCCGTCCACTCCCACTTTCTTTCTTTTTTCAGCAAGTCGGTAGGTGGGCTTACTTTCTTCGAGTAGCCTTCAATGAATCTTCGATAATAATTTGCTAGTCCAAGGAATGACCGTAACTCCGTCACCTTCGTTAGGGCTGTCTAATCAACAATGGCTTGGACTTTCCGCTCATTTATACGGATCTTTCCCTTGCTAACCCGATGTCCCAGAAACATCATTTCTGTTTGACAGAACTCACATTTTTCTTTCTTGACATAAAGGGAATTCTCCCTCAACTTAGAAAAAACCCGCTTTAAGTGATGTACATGTTCAAGCAACGACTCACTATACACCACAATATCATCTAGATAGACCACTATAAAGTCATTTAGGAACTTATAGAGCACATCGTTCATCAAGTTGCAAAATGTAGCAGGGGCGTTGGTTAAACCAAAGGGCATAACAAGGAACTCATAGGAGCCATATCTCATAACGCATGCCATTTTTGCCTCATCCCCATCGGCAATGCGCACCTGCCAGTATCCCGACCGTAGGTCCAGTTTAGTGAAGTACGTTACCCTTGATAACCAGTCGAACAAATCCACCACATTTGGAACAGGGTACTTATTTTTAATAGTTACTTTGTTCAGTGCTCTATAATCTACACACATCCGAAGGGACCTGTCTTGCTTCTTTTGAAAAAGCACCGGTGCACCGTAGGGTGCCTTCGAGGGTTGTAGATACCCCGCCTCCAACAACTCATCTAGCTGCTTTCGCAGCTCCGCCAACTCCATTAGCACTATTCGATAAGGGGCACGAGTAGGAGGTCTTGCTCTAGGTTCGAGCTCGATCTTGTGATCTATGTTCCGTCTTGGTGGTAACCTTTTGGATAACTCGGTTGGCATTATGTCGCTGAACTCCTTAAGTACCGCAGCAACTTTGTCAGGGACATTAACAACTTTATCTGCCTTGATTTCCACTAGGGCAGCAACCATCGTGACTTCTCCCCTCTGTAATCTGGTCTTTAGTTGAGAGGCCGACTGAAACATCGGTTTCTCAGTTACTCTTCCCCTAAATTTTACAGGCACCAAGCACGGACACCTCTCATCGGTAATGAATAGTCCACCCAAATGGGGTACTGCCATAGCCTTTGCTTGGACAAAGAACTCGATGCCCAAAATAAGATCGAAGTCATCAAGAGGAACAGTCATGAACGCACATTCCTTTTCCCAATTCCCGACTTTGAGAGAAGAGTTTGTGGTACCTTGTATTGGCTGTGCAACTGAATTCATCACCTTGATCTTACTTGAGCTCTTTGACACCGTCAAGCCCAAATCTCCCACCAAGCGTTGCGACATGAAATTGTTGGTTTCCCCCGTGTCTAACATGGCATGTACCGTGCTTCCGTTTAGCAACACGTTTACATACATGAGGTCCTTGTATGTATTTGACTTCTCCGAAGTAATGGCATTCAACAATTGTAAGGGGTTTACCCTTGGGGCCGGTTCCTCACTGTCTGAACCGTCTAAGGTAATAAGGGCAGAGAGCTTCTCCCTTCGTGGACAATTTTGAAGACGATGGGGACCATCGCAAATGAAGCAACCCAACCCCTTCTTGCCTTGGGACCACTCTTGTCCCTTAGCTCTCAAAGTTTCTCCTTCTTTCTTCTTCTTTTTATCCTTCTTTCCCTCTTTGCCACTTTTCCCTTTTTTGCCTTCGTCCTTACCCTTTCTCTTCTCGGTATTAGAAGAGGATGGTTCGAACTTATAGTCAATCAGACTATCCGCTGCCGCTATCGCCGTAGGTAGATTGGATACATTCTGTCTCCTTAGTTCAGCCTGCGCCCAAGGCTGGAGACCAGACAGAAAATTGAAGAGCTTGTCTTCCTCAGACATATTTTTGATGTCCAACATTAAGGAACTGAATTCCTTAACATACTTCCGAACGGATCCTGTATGCCTCAATTTCTTGAGTGCTTCTCTTGCCACCTATGCCGTGTTCATGGGCAGGAATTGATCTTTCAATTCCTTCTTTAGAGTCTCCCATGTGTTGATTCTCGGCCTGCCAGCACTTGCATCATCATCCATGCGAGTTTGCCACCACAGCTTTGCATCACCGGCAAGGTACATACTAGTAATGGTGACTTGTTCCTCATTCACCACATGAGCAGCTTTGAAGTATTGCTCCATGTCCCAAAGGAAATTCTCTAATTCCTTTGCATTTCTGCTTCCGCCAAATTGCTTCGGCTCAGGAACTTTCAGCTTGGAACCGCCACCTTTCTCATTGCTACTAGAGGGTCCGGCCGAGACTCTCTTGAGCAAGCTAACATCACCTTCCATAGAAGCCAAACTTGCTTGTACACGATCTGCTAAGGCCAGAATTTCCTTGAGCATATCATTATACCGAACCACCATGTCTTTCTGGTTATCACGGACAGTACACTGGAGTTCAGCAATACTAGCCGCATGCAAATCAGCTTGTTCTACCAGGGTCGTTGTATCAGGTGTCGGGGCACCAATTAGCATTTCGAGAATACCAACACGTTCGCCAAGATCCTCCATCTCAGCTCTGATACCAACTTGTCATAGGGTCTGAAATTCAAACTACATTTTTCGCCTTGTTATGGCACTAAGCCGCCCACTTAGTCAGTCGCTCTCAAGTGTTTATCTCACAAACTCACAATAAGGGGCTCTTGGGACAATTATAAGCAATAGAAGCACCACATACAGGAATCATTCCTAAACTTTTTATTAATCACAAAAAGGAATTACAACTTACTCAGAAGGGATCACACAAGTCTCTTACTTTCTGTGTCCTTAACCATTCCCACACTTGGGTATTTATAGGCAACATAGGTGTGGCTGACACCTCCAGCCACTAGGACCACTATTCCTACGTTCTAAGGACTGGAACATGTTTAAATCACTAAGAGATGCCATCTGGTACGAGGTTGTGCGGGACAATATGAGAAATGACCGAAGGAAATGGAACTGGCCATATTCAGCCCGTCTGTCGGTGCTGTGCGTAGTGTGGCCGAGTGGCGCGTGCATTATGTGTGCCATGCCCTGTCGTGTCTCAGTGGTGTGCCCGTTTTCCGCGCGCATGTGCACCACGTCCGCTACACTCGGCCACTCTTCCACTTCCGCCCGGTTTCCATTAAACTCGGTTGTGGGCGGCCAGCCGCCCACCTTGGTCAGTCGTGGCCACGTTCTGTAGACCACATTCCCCGCCTTTCTCGGCCACGTTCCCTGCCTTTCTTAGCCACTTGCCGAGGCTGGTGCCAAGGCGTTCCATGACTCTCCAATCGTGGTCATGCTCACTTGGCCATGTCTCCGCTTTTCTCGGCCACCTATCCGAATGCCCGCCCAAGTGCTCGGATGTCTTTCACGCATGTCTGTGCATGTTGATCGTGCACGCACGCCATGTCTCGGCTGCGCACATGTTCTACTTGCATGCGCGAGCACCATGCTGCGCATGCCGTCCTTATGAAACTCGCTGTGGGACGCACACATGTGAGTTACTCCCATGCGTGCCTTAGTGTTCTGCCTACTTTGTGTGCCCGCCCAGCACACTTACCTTGCATGCCCGCCATGTATTTATTTGCAGCCAAAAAGTCTTGCCATGCCTTTCCCCTAAGGCATGGTTGTGAGTCGGCTCGTACCAGCTTGCACACGGATCCTATCCGAGTTTACGAGGGTCTTACACTCGAGCTCTACGGAGAGCCCGACAAGATGAGCCCCATACCTCTTCGTAGAGCTCCGAGTCCGATGTTGCTGATCTTCATTCCCAGTAACGGGATCTACCCGAATCAGGTACTGATGACGAGGTGGAAGTATGGGCTCTCGATGAACCACGGTACATTCCCAACCCAAACCATTTTTTTGTCACAATGCTCATGACAATAAGCTCAAATTTGATATTCCTCCATTTAATGGCCATATCCATATTGAAGATTGTCTTGATTCGCTTAAATTTATGGAACCTTTTTTTTTTCTTCTAATATATAGATATCGCTGATGATAAACAAGTGAAACTTATTGCTTACAAGCTCAAAGGCAGTGCCTCTGCCTGGTGGGAGCAACTCCAATTCCATCAGCATCAAGGCAGTAAATAACCTATTCGTTCTTGGCACCGAATGAAACAATCGTTGAAAGACCGCTTCTTACCCACTGATTATGACCAGATTTGTATCAACAATACCAGCAGTGCCAGCAACGGTCTTACTTCGTAAGTGAGAGTACACTGAGGAATTCTATAGACTCAATGCTTGAAGTTGATATTCGTGAGTATAAACGGCAGCAAGTGGCCTGATACGTTGGAGGTTTGAAGGATTCAATTCGCGACCCATTGACATTGCAATCCATTTGGCGTCTAGGAGTAGGAACAAGAGTTCTTTCCCTCATCGGGGCCATTCCTAAGTCTCTTTTGACAAACATCAGCTCCCTTCAGCCTAACAACCTAGCAGCCAACCTGTTTCTACTTCTTTTATGCAATATTTAGCTTCTAGCACCACAAAAGCCACTAGTAAAGCTCTTGTCCAGCCTACTAAACCCAATCCTTATACCAGGCTAATGCTAGGACATTGTAGGACATTGTTTTTATTGCCAATAGCCAAGTCACAAGTCTAATAAGTGTCCTCAAAGAAAAGCGGTGAATTTGGTGGATGGCACCACTGAGGTAGATGATGATGAGTAAGAAGAGGGTAAGGAAGATGACTTTACCGAGGCTGACCTGGTGGAAGGTAATAAAGGCGATTCAATTATTTGTATTATTCAACGTGTCTTACTTTCCCATCAACAAGAAATGTCACAGAGGCTTCAGGACCCATTGCACAATTCACGAGAAAGTTTGCGATATTACTATCGACAATGGGAGTTGTGAAAATATCGTCTCCAAGTCTTTAGTGAAAGCCCTGTAGCTTACTACTGAGGCTTACCCTAGTCCTTATAAAATCGGGTGGATCAAGAAAGGTGTTGAAACTCATGTTCGTAATTGTGATAAAATTGACTTCAAAAGTTAGTTGAACGATAGTTAGGAAGTTGTTGCAGAATGATAGTTAGGAAGTTGTTGCAAAAGCTGACGTTGCAAGATTACTTATTCTCTATGTAACAGTGTTTGTTTTTTTTGAATTAAGTGTGTACTGAGATACACATGTTAAGAGTGAGAATTGCTTTATAAATAGTTAGAGAAATTAGTAATTATTGGATTACAATAGATTGAATTTTTTAGGATGAGATAACAGAATCGGGAAACATTGTTTAGGAAGTGAGAATCTGTTTTCGTGGAGAAATTTGCTGGTGCAAGCTTGTAACTGATAATTTTCATAATGAATTGTTGATTGAAAGGCTCAAGTGGATGTAGGTCACCTTGGTGGTTGAACCACTATTAATCTTGTGTTAATCTCTTTTATTTTACTGTTTTTGAAGCTACTGAATATTTTGGTTTTTAGTTTACTGGGTTTGTAATCTGGTTTGATATACTCTCGCAATTAGTGCGGTGAGCATGGATCTGGATCTGTGAGTTTGTAAAACTGAGAAAAATGGGAATATCCAAGTTCGAAATAGAGCGCTTCGATGGAAAGGGAGATTTCGGGTTATGAAGAACAAGAATGAGAGCAATTCTAGTACAACAGAAGGTCGCAATGGCTTTGAACGGGGAAAGTAATCTCCTAACCACATTGACTGATGCGAAAAAGGCTGAAATTCTTAAAACAGCATACAGTACCATCATTCTTTATCTCAGTGATAGTGTACTCAGGCAAGTGGCAAAAGAAACAATGGCAGATGGAGTTTGGAAGAAATTGGAGAGCTTGTACTTGACAAAGTCTTTGACAAACAAGATTTTTCTGAAGATGAAGTTGTTTGGGTTCAAGATGCAAGAAGACAAGGCCATGGATGAAAATGTTGATGAATTTCACAAGCTAGTTCTCGATTTGGAAAACACTGGAGAGAAAATCGATGGTGAAAATCAGGCTGTTTTGCTATTGAATTCACTACCTTCTGCCTATAATCAGCTAAGAGATACAATCAAGTATGGCCGAGATACTCTGTCTTTAGATGAACTTGAACCTGCAATTAGATCTAAAGAGTTAGAGTTGAAATCGGAAATAAAAGCTAGCAAAAGTAACAAGGCCTTGAATGTAAGAGGAAGGTCAGATAAAAGAGAGAATAAAACAAGAGAAAAATCAAGATCTAAATCAAAGGGCAAATTTAAATGTTACCACTATCATAAAGAGGGTCATTTTAGGAGAGATTGCCCAGATAGGAAGAAAAAACAAAACAATCAAGAACTAGGTGATGTTTCTATAGTATGTGATGGTTATGATTCTGGAGAAGTTTTGATCCACTCAGGAATAGAATCACATGGTGAATGGATACTTGATTCTGGATGTTCCTTTCACATAAGTCCTCGTAAAGAATGGTTCCAATCTTTGAAAGAATTTGATGGAGGTACTGTTTTGTTAGGAAATAACCAGGCTTGTAAGGTTCAAGGAGAAGGAAATATCAACATTAAAATGTATGATGGTTTTGTGAGGACTCTTCAAAATGTTAGATTTATTCCTGATTTAAGAAGAAATCTAATTTCTCTTAGTATGTTAGACTGTATAGGTTGCAGTGTTAAGTTGCAGGATGGTATGATTAAGGTGTCAAAAGGGTCTTTAACAGTCATGAAAGGAAAGAAAGAGAATGAGATTTATGTTTTAGTTGGAAAAACGGTTCATGACATAGCTTCTTCTGCAGAACTCAGTACTAAGAAAAGTGGAGTGTGGCATTGTAGGTTGGGTCACATAAGTGAAAGGGGTTTGTTGGAGCTTTAAAGGCAGGGCTGTTTTGGATCTGACAAATTAAGCAGTTTTGATTTTTGTCAACATTGTATATATGGTAAAAGTCATAGGGTCAGTTTCAAAAGATCAGTACATACAACAAAGGGTCCTCTTGATTACATACATGCTGACTTATGGGGTCCATCTAGGGTGATGTCTCATGGGGGAGGAAGATACTTCATGTCCATAATAGATGATTACACTAGGAAATTGTGGGTTTTCATTCTTAAGACTAAAGATCAAGTTTTTGACAGATTTAAGCAATGGAAGGCCGTGGTGGAGAATTTGACAGGAAAAAGGATTAAGAACTTTAGAACATATAATGGATTAGAGTTCTGCGCTGAGTGGTTTAATGAATATTGTAGAAATGAAGGGATTAGAAGGCACAATACAGTCAGGGATACTCTACAGCAAAATGGAGTTGCTGAAAGAATGAATAGAACCATACTTGTGCGTGTAAGGTGTATGTTATCTAAAGCAGGGCTTCCTAAGTCATTTTGGGCAGAAGGAGTGATGACTGCAGCCTATCTAATAAATAGATGTCCATTAGTTGCAATAAAGCTGAAAACACCTCAAGAGATGTGGCATGGAAATCTTTCTGCTTACTCAAGTTTAAAAGTTTTTGGATGTGCAGCTTATGCACATATTAGACAAGACAAGTTGTAGCCTAAAGCAGTCAAATGCATCTTTATTGGGTATCCAGATGGTGTAAAAGGATATAAACTGTGGTGTTTAGAAGCTGGTATGAAGAAGTGTATTGTGAGTAGAGATGTGGTATTTGATGAAAGTGAGTTTCCTGGATTAAAAGTGTTTGAGCCAATTGTTGAAGATCAAACAATAGGTGTAGACAGATTTGAGATTAAGGTGGAGTCTCCAACCTCTAAGTATACCTCTGGAAGCTAGAAATCAATTGCAAGAAGATGCCATAAGTTCAGATCATGAACCTGAGTCTCAACAACAAGAAGAACAACCAGGAATGGTTGATAATTACCAGTTAGCTCGTGATAGAGAAAGGAGAGTTATAAGACCACCACAGAAGTATGGTCATGCTGATTTGACAGCTTATGCGTTAACCATGGAGAGCATGAGTTTGGAACAGGAACCTGAAAGTTACTTTCAAGCAATCAGGTGTAAAGATAGTGTCAAATGGCAGCAAGCAATGCAAGAGGAAATGGAATCATTAATGAAGAATCAATCCTGGATTCTTGTGAACAAACTGAAAGACAAGAAGCTAGTAGATTGCAAATAGATTTTTAAGAAGAAACCAGCTATACCAGGATTTGAAGAATCTAGATTTAAAGCAAGACTTGTGGTAAGAGGGTTTACTCAAAGGGAAGGTATAGATTATAATGAGATATTCTCTCCTGTGGTTGAACAATGTTCTATACGGATCTTGTTAGCTTTGGTGGCTCATTTCAACATGGAACTAGATCAAATGGATGTAAAGACAGCTTTTCTTCATGGGAAGCTAGAAGAAGAGATTTATATGAAGCAGCCTATGGGTTTTGAAGTGAAAAATGAACCAGAAAAAGTATGTCTACTTAAAAGGTCTCTTTATGGCTTAAAGCAGTCTCCAAGACAATGGTATAGATGTTTTGATGATTTTATGATACAAAGTGGTTTCTCAAGAAGCAATTATGATAGTTGTGTCTATTTTAAAAAGGAATCTAGCAAAAAGAGTGTATATCTTCTGCTTTATGTCGATGATATGTTGTTGGCAAGTCTAGACAAAGCTGAAATTGAGAAGCTTAAACAGAAATTAAAGAATAGATTTGAGATGAAAGACTTGGGACCTGCTCAAAGAATTCTTGGGATGGAAATCACAAGGGAGAGGTCAGAAGGGTTGTTGTTCTTAACTCAAATTGGATATATTGAAAAGATTTTGGAGAAGTTTGGTATGGCTCAATCTAAACCAGTTAGTACTCCTTTGGCCCAACATTTTAAGTTATCTTTAGAGCAGTCACCACAAATTGATCTAGAGAAGACTGAAATGGAAAGTTTTCCATATGCAAGTGTAGTGGGTAGCATTATGTATGCAATGGTTTGTTGCAGACCAGATTTGGCTTATTCTGCAAATGTCGTGAGTAGATTTATGTCAAATCCTGGTCTGATTTATTGGTATGCTGTAAAGTGGAATTTAAAGTATCTTAAAGGCACTTCTGAAATGGGGCTGGTATTTGGAAAAAGGAGAGATGTTAGTGAGGTAGCTGAATGATTCGTTGATGCTGATTAAGCTGGAAGTTTAGATTGCAGAAGGTCTCTAACTGGGTATGTTTTTACTGTATATGGTACTCCTGTGAGTTGGAAGTCAAGATTACAATCTGTTGTTGTTTTGTCTTCAACTGAGGCTGAATATATGGCTATGACAGAAGCTGTGAAAGAGGCACTCTGGTTGAAAGGAATTATTGCAGAATTAAATACTGAACAACAGAGTTTAGTGGTGTATTGTGATAACCAAAGTGCCATACATCTAGCTAAGAATCCAGTATTTCATGAAAGAACCAAACATATAGATGTGAAGTTGCATTTTCTTAGAGATATTGTCTCAAGGGGAGAAATCCAAATAAAGAAAGTGCATACAAGTGAAAATCTAGCTGATATGTTAACAAAACCATTACCTTTGATCAAGTTCGAGAACTATTTGAACTTGATTAATGTTTCAGGATTGAATAGCTCATAAAGGGTTATGGTGGAGCCTTCAACAATCATATTCCAGACTATTGAAGTCAAGGTGGAGATTTGTGATAAAATTGACTTCAAAAGTTAATTGAATGATAGTTAGGAAGTTATTGCAGAAGCTGATGTGGCAAGATTACTTATTCTTTATGTAACAGTGTTTGTTTTTTTTTGAATTAAGTATGTATTGAGGTACACGTGTTAAGAGTGAGAATTGCTCTATAAATAGTTAGAGAAATTAGTAACTATTGGATTGCAATAGAGTAAATTTTCTAGGGTGAGATAATAGAGTCGGGAAACACTGTTTAGGAAATGAGAATCTGTTTTCTTGGAGAAATTTGCTGGTGCAAGCTTGTAACTGATAATTTTTATAATGAATTGTTGATTAAAAGACTAAGTGGATGTAGGTTACTTTGGTGACTGAACCACTATAAATCTTGTGTTAATCTCTTTTATTTTACTGTTTTTGAAGTTACTGAATATTTTGGTTTTTAGTTTACTGGGTTTGTATTCTGGTTTGATCTACTCTCACAGTAATGTTTAACGAGTCCCTTTTTTCTATTAGGAAATACTATCAAGACGAAGTCCTTTGTGCTGTCATGGACATGGACGCTTGTCACATCTCGCTTGGCCGACCTCTATGCCTAATAAGGTTGAGCACTTGTTAAAAGAGTTTGCTAACTTGGTGCGTGAAGACTTACCTCAGGAGTTACCATCGCTACGTGACATCAACATTAAATTGATCTTATACCTGGGTCTAGTCTACCGAACATGCCTTTATTATTGGATTAGCTCGAAAGAGCATGATGTCTTACAAGGGATAGGGATTGTCGATAATTTAATAGCCAAATAGTTAGTTCGAGTGGGTCTTAGTCCTTATTCCATTCCCCGCTTTCTTAGTTCTCAAAAAGGATGATAGTTGGCAAATATGTATGGATAGCAGAATGATTTCCCAATTCCTCGCCTTGAGGATATGTTGGACAAGTTGGAAGGTTCTCGCATTTTCTCAAAACTTGATTTGCGGAGTGGCTATCTTCAAATCTGCATACGGCTAGGAGATGAATGGAAAACAAGGTTTAAGACGCGAGAAGGGCTTTATGAGTGGCAGGTCATGCCTTTTGGCTTATGCAATGTGCCAAGCACTTTTATATTTCCCATGAACCAAATCATGAAACCGTTTCTTGGGCGATTCGTTGTTGTATATTTTGATGACATTTTGATTTATATCATGACTAAAGAGGAGCATCTCGATCACTTGAAGCAGATTTTAGAAGCTTTACGCAGCAATACGTTGTTCTTAAACTTGAAAAAGTATGAATTCTTCTCAAGTCAGGTTCTATTTTTGGGCTTTATCATTAGTGAACGCGGAATCCAGGTTGATGAAAAGGAGAATCAGAATATCATAGACTAGCCCACACTATCTTCCATTCATGAGGTTCAAAGTTTCCATAGCTTGGCAACCATCTGTAAATGTTTTGTACGAAATTTAGTACACACGCTGCTACCATTACAAACTATTTAAAGAAAGAGAAGTTTCACTGGGGTCAGGGCTAGTTTCACTGTCTTGAAAGAAAAAGTCAGTTCAGCCCCTGTATTGGGCCTTCATAATTTTGATCGAGTATTTGAGGTAGAGACAGATGCATTTATGACGGGCATAGGGGCATTTCTAACTCAAGAAGCAGGCACTCCAATAGAGTTTTCAGCGAGAAACTCAGTGACGCGAGACAAAATTGGACAATTTATGAGCAAGAGTTATTTGTAATTGTGCTGGCATTACAACATTGGGACCACTACCTTATACAGAAGGAATTCCTCCTCCACGGCGACCATATCAATCTCTTAAGTACATGAATTCTTAGAAGAACTTAAATCGTATGCATGCTTGATGGATATTATTTCTCCAGAAATTCACTTTTCTTTTTAAACAATGCGCTGGACAGTTTAATAGATTATTAGCTGATGCATTAAGCTGAAGGGCGACCTTAACTGTTACCTTGCCTACTGAAGTCACAGGTTTTCATTCCTTAAAAGTGGAATACGAGGATGATGATAATTTTCATGATTTATAGGCTCATTGTGTCCAACAAACCTAAACTAGGGGATTCCATATCCAGCAAAGTTTTCTATTCAAGTTAAATTAATTGTGCATTCCTAACACTTCTCTCAGGGAGAAAATTATTCGAAAGCTTCACTCTAGTGGACTTGCAGCTCATACAGGTTGAGATAAGACTGTTGCAAGTGTTGAAGAATGTTTCTTTAGGCCTCATATGCGCCAGTAAATTGCTAAGTTTATCTACCATTGCGGAATATGTCAAGCAACTAAAGGCTATGCTTAAAACACTGGGCTCTATTCTCCTTTACTGGTGCTAAACAAAATATAGGAGGACCTTAGCAAGGACTTTATATTGGGATAGCCCTTGACTCAAATAAAGAAAGACTTTGAGTTCATTGTTGTTGACATGTTCTATAAAATGGCTCACTTTATACCATGTTGAAAAACCACTGACGATGTCAATGTGGCTCATCTTTTCTTCCAGCATATTGTTAGACTCCATGGCATTCCCAAGTCAATCACTTCAGATTGTGGATTTTAAATTCGTTAGTCATTTTGGCGTGTTTTGTGGAAGAAATTCGATACTGCTTTGAATCTTAGCAGCGCTTGACACTCGTAAAGCGACGGGCATACAGAGGTTGTTAATAGAACTTTGGAGTCCATGACTAAAAATATTACTGGCGATATATCGAAGATGTAGGATTAAGCACTTGCTCAAACAGAATTTGCATTTAGCAATATGGTAAACTGTCACGATCCAAACTCCAGGGTAGTGGCAGAAGGAGAAATTTTGAATTTATTTTTTATTTTTTTATTACTCTAACCAGTGGACCTATTCCACAGTTCATAGTCACCAATAAACACAGACTTAAAAATTTTAAGAAATCAAATTCTCAGATATTTAAATGAGCATCATTATTCATACCTCCATATCACACTAGAATGGTATATATAATTACAGATATTCTCAAATTAACATACTTAATAAGAATGCTAGTAATATCCAAATATTTTACAAGACTTAAACTCAAGTCTTGTATTCACACTCCTAGCATTACCAAGTCTTAAACTACAAATAAAAGATAACTTCTTATTCTGCTTGTTGTCTGTCAATGTCACACTGGACTCCGCCTGTGAAGAAAGTAGGGAGGGTGAGCATAAATTGTCCAGTAGGTTATCCAATTTCCCTTTTTGGGAAAATCTTTTATAAATCTCAGAATAGCTGCATGGTTAGTACTACCAAAAAAACATTTCTATAAATATTAAGAATTTAAACCATTTATAGAAAACCATACTAAAATCAAACCAAATATCCAGGTCAAAACATATAAAAGTCTCAATTTAAATAAGTATAATGCATATCACATAAATCAATACATCACATGAGTCTTCATCCTCTCATCGCAACTAGAGCAACTTATACTACATGTATTGAGTACTCTCTGCCTGACATCTATGTCTGAAAAACCAGAGGGACACCCATGTGTCAAATTTTACTGAACTGGAGGGGCACCGAATGCCTACACCTACCGAATGGAGATAGTCAGAAAATAAACCCCGCGCGGGTTTACGGGCTCTCACTGAAGGCGGGTGTACTAGTCTGCCAACTACAATACCGTGATGCCTAAGACGACTCTCATGCCTGATCGTATGAAATGTGCAATATATATAAATTCTCAAATAACCATGTAATGTTTTGACATCCTAGACATGCTCTAATTTTTAGTTAAAATCCATTTTGTACTTTAAAAATCCAAAGTACATTTTCCATGGCTTTACCAAATTTCAAGTATAAAAACTTGTATAAAACCATATTTAAAAATATTTAGAGCATTCTACAATGTTTTACAAATTCATAATTCATCAAAATAACTATTCAAATAATTCAATTTAATAAAATCACGAAATTTCATTTTTCAAGATAAATTTCAATCTAAATGAAAATAATAGAAAATAAGGAAATTGAATCCCCTACCTTGAAATAGTGATTATGTTGAGCTAACGGTGCTAGAAATATCCTCAATTGATCACCAGGTTGTTTGGACAGTTATTTTCGAGTCTCGTCACGTTCACTTGAAAAGTTGACTTTTCAAACGGAGT
>JXTB01000101.1:172568-277112 GCA_002914805.1 Parasponia andersonii | reverse complement strand
TCACTTTTGCCCTAACTGTATCTAGACATAATCTTGTCTAGATTCAACACCAAATTTATTTCTGATTTTTATTTAATTAATCCAAAAATACAAAAGTACCAAAATACCTTTGAAGTAAAATTACTTAATTACCCTTACAAAATTTAAGATTTTACATAAACAGATCTACCGGATGAACTCCTTTTGTTGTTGTCTATACCAAAGCGCCAAACTCTATTGTTGATTTGATTGTGGTGCTCAAATCCAAAAATGTAACCGCTGAACAAGTCTACCAGGTTCATCGCGAAGTTAAGCAGAAGCTCTAAGAAGCAAACATCGACGAGATAAGCTATTTAAGGAGGATAACCTGGTCATGATTCACCTCAACAAACATAGATATCCTACAGGTACTTATCATAAACTCCAAGCTAAAAAGATAGGTCCTTTTCCAATAAAGTTTTTATTGCTTAGTTAAGTCATATTATTATATTATCTTTTGTTGGCAGATTTGTAGTCATTTTCTTTAATTTTATTTTCCTTCAAGTTGTTGGATCAAAACACATCGTTTTGGAACCAAGCAACAATTACATCATACAAAATTAATTCTCTTGAATTGGTTTAAGAGACTTGGACTTTTGACAGAATTTTGTTTCTAGATTATCAGTGAATTCTCTTTGCTGAAGGTTCGAGCTCATCATCCTCCAAAGCCCATCGTCCTTCCAAAGCTTCCTGTCAGTCCAAATTGGCTTCCTACATCACGTTTTCTGTTCCTTTTGTTGTTAGTTATTTTAATAAGACTTCTGTATGAAAGTGAAGGCATATTTACCTTAGATCTAAAACTATGACTTTTTTCTTTTATCCCACCTAATTTCAAATTTGTTGAGTTTTGTTCCCTTTTGTATCAATTTTTATAGTATTCGTCTAGATTTTAAGCTTTCTAAAATCTAAATTAGGGAGATTTTATACGTTTGATCATTTTTTGCAGAATAATTATTATTATATCAATCGAAAGAACGAACCTTGATTATGGATGTTGACCATTTAAACGAGCTAAAGATATGTCTCTTATGTAGTCTAATATATCTTTATGGATTAATTTATGTACATATCATTTGTGTTTCGTGCACAATTATTCCTCCTTAGGTAAAAAATAATTTGGTTGATTGTGTGCTCTTATCAATTATCATCTTTGTATTAGAATTGTTGTACCCGTTGATGAATGAGATTATATTTATCTTTTCATTAAAACGGAAAAACCAAAAAAAAAAAAAAGAAGGAAAGCTAATTCAATATGCCAAATGTTTGGCTTTCAAAGATCATATATTCAATCACAGAATATTAGTTAGTTTCGACAATGTCATTATATAATTTTATCTTAAAATGTTAACTTGATTTTCTAGTATCTTATTTGAAAGGCGTCTTCTTCCTAATTTATTTAACTGTACGCCAAATATATCCATAAATTCATGATTAAAACATGTCAAGTAAAGAAGGATCATGGTCACTTCTTTATTTCTCGTATTCTTATTTAAGCTTTGCTGATAATTTTTTATCCTCTTTATCTTCTCGGTTCAGAATTGAAAAATGGTGTGCACTAAGGTGGTGGGCTGGGTTTGGGATTTGACTGGCAGTGGTCCTGAGTACCATTGGCTTGGGTGGGTTGACTTGACCCGAGCTTAATATGGGACCAAAAATCTCTCACAAGCATCCATTTTTCCTTATTTTTCCTTCGGGGAAAAAAAAAAGGGAGAGAGAGCAACTTCCAACTTCCAATTACTAAGGTCATATCCTCGACAACAACAATATGTGCACAAACTGGTACTAGTTGGAGGGGCCTTTAAAACGAACATTATACATATTATCAAACATTAAGCAAGTCGTTTAAATAAAACTATTACACAACGTAAATTTTCTATGTTATAATAATTGTATATATTAATTGAATATAATATGTATGATACTTTGATTTCAACTACTTTGCTAAATGTTTAATGTCGTACTTCTATTTTATGTAGTTGGGTATACCTAAAGAAAAAGCTAAGTTTAATGTAAATAAACATTGGAATATGCGTACATGAAATTACTTTCTAAGATTGGAATTTTTTATTCCTCTCATGTCTTTTTCAAACTCAATTTTAAATACAAAAATAGACAGCATGTAGTCTTGGCAACTCATTATAATAATCAAATTTTAAATTATGTAGTTATGAAGAATCTTAATCCTATTTATCCCTTTTCGGTAGCCCCAAATTGATTAAAATCTTATCTTGGTGCTGTCTCATCCTATGAATATAAATGTACTTATAAATGATATGTCAACAATTACTTTACCTTACATGATCCCAGGAAAAAAAAAATCCTTTCCCTTACAAATTTAAAAGTGTTAAATTTTTTTTATTAAATAAGTGTTAGATTTTTTTATTAAATAAGTGTTGAATTTGTCTTACAAAGAATATATATATATATATATATATATATATATATATATATATATAATGAGTGAGTTTTCAATGGATATTTTTTGTTTTTATTCTATGATCGAGTAAGTTTGACTAATTTAGAAAATAACACACAGTAACAAGTTATGTGATTCAATTTATTAATTACTAATTATATTTTTATTTATTTTCTTTTAGAATTTGAACTTTAAAGTGTAACTATTTTTAATTACTTTTAATTTGAAACTATATGTATCATTATAAATTCAATATTTCATCAAATTTCTTTTTCATTGATAAAAGATAAATTCTAAAGTAGCATAATTTTTATATTTAGAATACTTTTTTCTTTTAAAAAAAAATTATGATAAGTAAAGGAACTACACTAAAAGAAAATCTGTTAAAAAAAATTTATACGTCAAGTTGGCTCTTCATTCAGTATATATAAAACTTCACTTCATTTGGTATATATAAATTGTGAAAAGCTTAAAATTTGAACACATTTTAATTAATTTCCTATTTTTTAAACCTTAAATGAGAATAACCAATTTTAAAAAAAGGACCATTAATTTTATTTTTCTTCATAATTAATTTAACGAAATGAACCAAGAAGAATATACATAAAGAACTATATTGAAAGAAAATTTGTATTAAAAAAATCTTTATACATGAATTAGCTTAAACTTTGTGCGTTAACTAATTTTCATTTTTAAAAACTTTAAATAGGATTAATTATTAAATATTCCTGGACTTTAAATAATAAAAATAAAGAAAAACTGACTAACTCATCAAGTAACCTATTTTTTATGTTTTAAGTAACTTTTTATATTTATATATGTATTAATTACATTAAATTTTTAGTAAAATTACTAATATTATTATAGCTATCAGATTAATATCCAATAATTCAAATCAAAGTACCTACTTATAAAGTAAAAACAAAAATCTATACAGGGGAATTAGCTATAATTTAAAAAGATCCAACTTTATATTTAAACAAAAGATTAGCGACTAACAGAAAAATTGAAAAGCTAAATATAAGTATCATTGAAGGGTACATATGCATGAGGTCTAACTCTTACAGATAATGTGATACAATTGTCAAATACCATATGATTTTTCTACCATTGATATTAAGGGTTTTTGGTGACTTGTTAGGCAGGGATCACAAACAATGGTCCATATGAAACCCAACCAAAATATATCTTGTTAAATAAATTATAAAATCAAAGGTGGTAAAAATATCAGAATAAGTTCAAATCCACAAACAAATGACAAATACCTGATTCCAAATCACATTGTTTATTAGCTTACTTTCTCAATCCTTGACTCATAAAAATATTAAGCTGCTCCCAATTGCAAAAGCAATAGGATCTCAATAATGCCTAAAATGTCACTTCTATTTAGGTAATAAAATTATGGGTTGCATTTGTATTAGCTGTCTTGTCCCTCCTAACAAGTGTGGAAACTTTTTTTTTTTTTCCAATTATCAAATACACATATCTTACAATAATGGA
Organism: Parasponia andersonii; assembly: GCA_002914805.1. Lineage (NCBI taxonomy): Eukaryota > Viridiplantae > Streptophyta > Magnoliopsida > Rosales > Cannabaceae > Trema > Trema andersonii. Next base: position 273,178 of record JXTB01000101.1, on the reverse strand, counting down.
CCACATAAATAATACTAATACTAATAATAATAATAATAATAATAATAATAATAACAAAACTATACCACTCGTGGGCAGCCCCATGTTACCATCTAACAATGTGTGGTAGCTAGGCTTTTAGCACTTTCATATTGAGTGATATGGTCAGCATTTGAAATTAATTTTGTCAGTCACATGAATGAAAATAGAACCTGGCCAGAAAACCAAAAATACAAGAAATAAAAAGAAAACACAAAAAGAAAGAGTTCTCTTTCCTCCTTCTCTCTCTTTCTCTTTTTTTTTCCCCTTTTTCCCATTCTAGTTGCATATTAAATGCAAAAAGCTTTTCTGTAAAGTTGCATTAAATGTAATACCAGAGTTGCAGCAAGAAAAAGGAATGTAAAATCAGTGTCCTTACAATGCTGCACGAATTGCAGTCTAAGGATTTGAAAAGAGGAAAAGAGATAGTAATGTGGAACAATACAAGCAATACCCACTGAAAATTTCCCCACTATAATTGGAAATCTGGAAGATGTCCTTGTCTGAAAGTTCATTGTCAGCTTGTTTCAACAAAAATTTCCTTCTCTTTAGCCATTTTTTTTTTTCCATTTGCATTTGGGCTTTTTTTTTTCAAAATTTTCTCCCAAATGAATAGTAACCACTAGGACAAGTTTGTGGAGGGGTCCAAAAGTGGCTATCCTTTGGTATTTCTGGCCTTCTAAGTCCTATTCATTTGGACTGGCTTTGTCTCCCTTATCCATCCAATTTGCCTCTCTACTCACCTTAGTTATTTCTCTAGTGGTGAAAACAAAAAAAAACAGTTTTAATCAATATAAACAATTAATAGCTGTTTCACTTTACTTTCTAAAAATAGTTATATCACCTTCTATCTATTTCAAAATAAAAAATAAAAAATACTAATAGTTATTCTACTCTTCTTCCCATGAGAAAAACAAGTAATTTTTTTAGTTCAAGTTGTCTTATGTCTAGTCCCTTGATTTTAGTAGTTTCCTAAAATTGTGGAGGTTGATTATAACCCTACCCTACTAATACGTTTGTTTTTCTTAAATGGATACTTCAGCTAATAAACTTTTTTTTCCCCAGATCCTATTTAATCTTAGTAGCTAATAGTTAGTGACATATGAACATTACTAGCTTTTTTTTTTTTTTTGGTAAAAAGACATTATTAGCTTTCAAAGGCCTAGTAGCCATTCTAGATGGCCTTTTATAACAAACAAATAAAATATCTCTACTCTTCCCTTAAGAAATAAAGTTAAAGATAGAGATGCATAAAAATTGTAACCCATCTTTTTAAAAAAAAAAAAAAAAAAGGCATAGTGTGTTCACTGTAATACTTCTTTACTTTTGGTAAAAGGGAACAAATTAATAAAGTCATGTTTTTTAATGATAGCTAATGAAAAAAGAGTAAAGGTTGTGTATCTAAAAAAGGAAATTTGAGATTCAAGTATTTCTAAAGAAAGATATTATTGACATAGGAACACAACTATCTTACCTTATTATAAACGTTTTTTTAAAAAATCGAATTTCCCATGCTTAATAAAAGATCTAAAACACTACTAATAAAAGATTTAACAAATAATAAACAAATTGTGAAAACAGAAGAACACAAAAACAATCACATGCCAACTAAAGGGTACAGCTTTGCCTCGTTTCATTAGGCTTTTTCTCAGACTCTTCAGAGTCATAGAGAGAAAAATATTGGAAGAGAGAGAGAGTTAGAGAGAGAAAGCGAGACAGAGACAGAACAAGACATCGCTGTCTAAGGCTCTGCATGCCTTATTTGATTAGTTTTCTCTCTCACAAGCAAACCCATTTCGCTAAAACCCACTGATATATCATCTTCTTCTTCTCTCTACTTTCCGGGGCTCCGGACCCGAACCAAGATATACACATTTTCCGCAACGGGGTCTCTCGAGCTCTACTGGGTCTGGTTTTCTCTTTTCGGTTGAAAATTCTTTTGTGGGTTTTTTCAGGGTAAGCTAGAGAATGTACTCGGCGATTCATTCTCTGCCTTTGGATGGTGTCGTCGGTGGGCATGGAGATTTCCAGGGATCTCTCGATGGAACCAACTTGCCTGGTGATGCTTGCTTGGTTCTAACTACGGATCCGAAGCCCCGGCTCCGGTGGACGGCGGAGCTCCATGAGAGATTCGTGGACGCTGTGACCCAGCTCGGTGGACCCGATAGTGCGTATTCATTTCTTTACTCTGTTCACCATTTTGGAGCTTTGCTTTGATTGTTTAATCCCTTTTGGATGGTCTAAGTAGTGGTTCTTTTGGGTTTTATGTTGTTCTTAATGACGTTTTTGTAATTGGGTTTTGTTTGCATTTTTCAAATTTTACTTTTTAGTGCCACAATGAGGTTAATTGATTGCTTGCGATGTTATGAAGTCATGCTTGAATTCAATGGTCTCCTTTTTTTTTTTTTAAATTAAAAAAAAACGTTATTTGCTTTTATGACTGGCAATTAGTGTGAATGTTTTTGAAGTTGTGGCTTTGAGTGATTTGACAGTGTTCTTATCCTTTTTTATTGGGGAGGCTATATAATTAATGTTTATGGTGTTGACTTTTATTACCCTCCACTACTTGTTATCACTGCTTTAATGATTATAAAGTGCTATTACATAATAAAGCTGCTTCACATATTGGGGTTGTTCGATGTTGATTGTTCTAACTAGTTATAACCCCATCCTTTTGATCAATTCTGATTTTTATTCCTTTGATAACGATGTTTTTTCTTTATATTTCCTGTCTATTACATGGTGTTATCCAGATTGTATAGTTCCAAAATGACTATTTGTTGAAACCATTTGGGGCACGTTTAATAATCCCTAATGATAATAAGGTTTTGGAAAGAAACACATAGAAGAAGAAATAAGACGGATCAATGATTGTGTTCTTCTTTTCCAATTACACTAATTATACAGGACCCACAAAAAATTGTTTCCTAATTGTATAAGTAACACATGAATGAATTAGAAATGAAAATACTTCTCTTATTTCTTTTCCGATTACCCGCGCCATGGATTAGTAAGCGTAGCCTTAGTTCAGTGACCTGTTTAATGATTTTGGTATCTATGATTTTGATTGTACACGACTAACAGCAACTGTTGTACTGTCTTTGGCTCTGTCTTGGAAGGTTTACCATTTAGTTTAGTGGTTGCTAGCCCCTTAAGCTTGTCGTGCTTGCTTGAGAGTCAACAGGGATCCTGTTACATTTGAGGTCTGTAGAACATTAGTGTAATTTGTAATCCTCATGTTGAAATGATATGAAGAAAGCATTATTCAGGACTCTTTTTTTTATTATATATTTATTTTGTTTATTATAAGTTTAATAAGCTTCATCACTGTAACTTTTATGTTTTTCCTCATCAAAATAACATACATAACTAATCCTTTAGTCAGTTTCCAGGACTCACAAATCTATAATGGTTTTCTCCTAATTGCGTGCGAGATGTCCTTAAATGGGTTGGCACAAAATGCTGAAAAAGTAAAATTTCAACGTGTTTACAATGTTGATAGTTAATCACTTGCTCACTTAAATTTATACTGGTAGACACTAAACGTTTCATATCCTTTAATAAAATGATAAGTGGCCTCAGTCCAGTTATGTTTCAAACACTAAACAACTAAGGATTCATAACATCGAGTGCCATAGTTGAGTGATTTGAATAGTTGAACATGAGAGCAGTATTTATAGTGCATTAAGACTATCATTTAGTAAACTGGAAGTCTGACTTAAAACAAACTTTTCTGGTCCAAATGTGATAACTGAGGTTTTTCCCTAACCCCAGTCTAGAGTAAAAAGGTTGGTACGCTTCTGTTGTTAATTACTTTTAGACCATGGAAGCTTGAATTTTTGTTAGTTTGGGCCTAGAAAACAAGAAGTATCTGTTGAACAAATCCAGGACCCTGTTTGTAACATTTATCACTATCCAGTTGTCCGTAGCATTTATATGTTTTATTACAGCTTATTTCTTATTATAGAGTTGTAAGTTGTTGATAGGGGTTTTTGGATCCATCTTGATATACATTGCAGAAGCAACACCTAAGACTATAATGAGAACGATGGGAGTAAAAGGCCTTACCCTTTATCACTTGAAATCACATCTTCAGGTTTGTTCTTAACTTCTTACCATCACAAATTTCTCATCGAAAGATTGATTTCTAAGACGGCAATCATTGAAATTTGAATTCCTCTTTCAATGATGAATTGTGCTTTCAGAAATACAGATTGGGGAAGCAATCATGCAAGGATTCAGCTGACAACTCTAAGGATGGTATTGACCCTGAATTTTTAAGAATTGTTCCACTCTATTTGTTTATTTAGGGAGTCAAATCGGAATCTGCCAGACCAACTGGTAAAAATGGGAAAATTTTCTTCTGAGTTGTTGCAGTATTTGAGATTTCTGAAGTTTAATGCTTAATTAATAAATGTAATTGTATTTATGAACGTTCCTGAGGATGGGTTGAGGTTTTTGAAATACTGATTAGTAAAATATTAATGTGTAGTTGGAATTACAGCTTCTTGCCTCGCAGAAAGTCAGGACACTGGTTCATCTTCATCAACGACGTCAAGAGTCATAGCACAAGATTTAAACGAGTATGTTATATGTTCCATGCTCACTATTAATGCTCATCACTTCGAATTGTTTCCTATATTGATGATTTTCATCTTCTAAATAGTGGTTACCAGGTTACTGAGGCTTTGCGAGTACAAATGGAGGTCCAACGAAGACTTCATGAGCAACTTGAGGTTAGTCTTCTTTGTTTGGCTAATAATTTGCGGATAATAGGTCTTTGCATTATCATAGCCAGCATAGGTCTTTGCATCATCATGACCAGCCTCGGGAACTGAACAGAGTGGTCATCCACAAGGATGCATGCATCATATAAAGTTAAACTACAAGCCAATAGCCCTTTTTGAGGATATCATTTTTTTCTTTCCAACTTGGTGACTTCAATAAATTTCTTTTCTATGGAAATTTGGACTGAGTTACCATAATAACCAAAGAAGTTTTCATGTAGCTTATGTTGTTGCAATCTTAAGCGGGACATATTTGTCTCTCTAGAATCACTTCTTTTTTCATAATCTAATCACATTCTTATGATTTGAAGAAGCATTTTGTTGTGTTTATACCGTGTGCAGGTGCAACGTCATCTTCAACTTCGAATTGAAGCACAAGGCAAATACCTTCAGTCTATACTCGAGAAAGCATGTAAAGCTCTGAACGATCAAGCTGCTGTCTCTGCCGGGCTTGAGGCTGCAAGGGCAGAGCTTTCTGAACTAGCTATCAAGGTTTCTGGTGACTGTCAAGATATGGCTCCCAATGAAACAATAAAAGTTCCTACCTTGTCTGACATTGCTGTTGGTCTAGAAAACAAAGGCTCTAGCAGCATGCTGGCTCGTCTTGGCAACATCTCAGTGGTCGATGGCTGCTTGACAGCAACTGGAGGCCCTGTATCTCCAATGGGAATGAGTTCACAGGCTGCCATGTTGAAGAAAAGACCAAGACCCTTATTTGGCAATGGAGACCTCATGCCATTGGAGGGGAACCTAAGGCAAGAAATAGAATGGATGACCAATATTGGGTGAGTCAGCTTTCTCTTTTAACCGTGGAGAACCTCTTTTTTTTCCCTACTTGTGTAGTTGTCCTAGATGTACCATCTTTTATGATTTTGTACCAGTAAGTGGTTTGTATATTGGTAAAGCAGGTTCTTTGATGTGGGGGAAACCTTTAATCAATTTAGATTTGCTAGTTTTACACGCGGATTGGCTCTACCAGAGCCAAATATATTATGGTGTCCTCTTTAAGTTATATTCACAAGGTTATGATTCTCACAATGGCTATCAAATGTACATTCAAACACAAGGCAAAATAATTTAAGCAATATGTCATTATCTCTTTATATTTGGGGCTGAAAAGAAGGGCAATAGTCTTTACAGATATCAGCACCATCTTTGAGAATCAAAAAAGAGGGGGGGGGGGGGGGGGGTGGTTTGTGGAGTCTGCACTAAAGCTGCAGTGTGTCAAATTAACATGCGATACTTGTTAGAGTATTCTTTCATAAATTTTGCTATCAAAGTTTATAATTGTTGTGTTTGAAATTGAAACCGGTTTATTTCTAGAAGAAATCTTGGTTAATTCCATGCTCAGTCCTAAAAAATTACTCGAATACAATTTTTTCCTCTCCCTTTTAGAAATGTTCGAAATTTGAAGTTGAACTATGATTTTGGTTAAATTTTGGTACGTGAATTTTTCAAATTTTACACTATGCTATCCTAAATTATATTTTCCTTTTGGTCGTAGTTTTGGTCCATGGTAATAGTAGTGTCGTGAAAACTGAGAAAAAAAAGAACAATTTTTATGTTATGATTGTGAAAACTAGACGATGACGACGACCGAAAAAAAAAAAGGAAAAAAAGGAAAAAGAGAGATGATTTGCACTTTGCAGTATGCTATTCGTGGAACACGGGTGGACATGATGTATCACATGCCGTAAGGACGTATTGTTGATATGTCGAGCGAGCAGCTTCATGTCATTTCTGGTCTGCCATAAAGGACAACAAAATTTTAAGACGACATAACGACAGGTCGTTATATGTATAAACGACATCAAACTTTCGCTGTCGTATGGTTTTCTGGACTAAACTACAAGCTACATGTCGTTGTTACTTAAAGGGCTGCAGCAAATTTGCAAAGTGACATGTCGTTTTTCATTCACATTTGGTAAGTTGGCAACTATACTTTTAAATGTAAGGCGCAGCGGAATCTTAGACCTTAAAGTAGATGCGTGCATCTTTACCAATGACACGAGAAATTCTACACAAGGAAGGAATGACGTCTTTCACTCTCTCACACCAACAAAATTATGCAACAAGTAGTTTTATACTTTGGCACTGTAAGCTTTTTGAAGACAAATGATGTCGTTTGAATTAAAAGGCAACAATCTTTCCTTTTTTTTCTCTTTGAGAAAACGACAACAAAATTTGAAACAACGAACTTCATATGTTCTTGTGACTGAATTAGACGATCTAATAAGACTATATCTACTTATTGTTTTTTGTACTTTAAGCAACTCTAGACCTCTAAAATGTAACGATGTGTGGTATTAAATATAATTTATAAACGACACGTCTTTTATTATAAGGAGAATGATATGATGGTTGTAGAAATTTATTCCTAGTACTAAAGGTTTCACACTTTTAAAGTGTTATAAAACTAATTTAATCTATGATTTTATGTTCAATGCTTGAGGGATGTGTGTGTGAGTTTAGAAGAGTTAGAGGTTCAAACTTTGGTAGAGTGTGTGTATATTATTTTCCTTTAATTTTGTAGTAAATAGTGGTCATTAGTGAAGCCTCACTTTTTAAAAAAAAAAATATATAAACCCCTTTTTATTTTTTTTCAAGAAAAAAGAAAGCATTATTTTGATTAAAAAAAGATGATATACTGCTTATTCTATTGGGAAACAAAGGAAGATATGCTTAGCTTATTCTAGAAACGATCCAAATTCTCATTCCACAAATATCTAGAATGAAATATCTATATTTTGGTTGGGCGGATTCTTTGTCTAATCTTTAGTTTGGTGAATTAACAGGATACTGAGAACATTATTCACTGATATGCACAGAAAGAAGAAGATATTAATCGTAGTTCTAGTTCAAAATAACATTTTTTTTTACTTGGTGCTAAAATATGTTTTCGTCTTAATTTGGTCTTAAACTTTTAAATATCATATCAGACTATCAAGAATTATTATTATTATTTTTTCTCCACATCTTAGTTTTGGTCCACTGTTTATAACACGACCACGACTTTTCAAATTGAGCCAAATGAATAGTTTTAGCACTAAATCTCTATTAAAAGGAGTGCCAAAAATACCCCTTGTAGCCTTTTACTTTACCATTATTTACACTTTATTTTCTTACATATATACTCTACTACATTATCTCATTACTCTAGTTTATTTTTTATTTTAAGAAAAAAGCCAAAGAACGGTGGTTAATACATTTGTTATTATTATACAAGTTTGGTTTTTGGTCTAATTAATACGAACTAATAAAATAAAAATAACAATATTAGACAAATAATGATGCATTTAATTGGTGATAATATAACAAGAGCAATGTTACAGTAATGTCCAGCACCGTGATAATATATTTATTTGTTATTAAATAATTTAATTAATAAATTTAATCTTATTTAAATTATAATTAATTAATAATAAAAGGCAGATAGGCCGAGAACTGCTGGTATCCCGTAGGATTATTACCTAATAAAGTCCGGTGCAAGCAAAAGATATATTCTCGTTTGAATCGAGTCGTTAATGAAAATTTGAAAGGGAAGGGGATGATGATGGCATTTTTCTAAATTCTAGGCAACGTGGATGTGCTTGTCGTGAAAAGCTATAATGGCATCTCCACTTTAGTATCTCTCCTTTTATTATATATTTTTTTTCCTTCGTTATTTCTTAGCTTTAATGGGGTTTTCCTCTGTTTTCTGTAGTCTATTTCTCGTTTGCTTTCAGACCCTTTTCGTCTCCTCCACTAACTAGCTTAGCTTCTTCGTTTTTTTCCACTTCCACAACTCCATGAAGGCTTCTCCAGGCGAGTCACTGACCTTCTCTTGCTTCCATGGTTTATGGTTTTCTCTCGTTCCCAACTGTTATTTGCATCTTGGAAAAGTCCCAACAGTTAGTTTTTATTACATATATATATATATATATATATATTTGTATATACATATTGGCGTTTGAGTTAGTAAGAGACCCCATCAGTTATTTCTCCCCAGAAATGGAAGTGGGCACTGTTTGGATTCTTGTTTGGAATGCCAGTTTTTATTTGGGTGTTATTGTAGATTCAAGAACTTATTAATATTTAGGTTATTTTTTAATTTAATTTTGCATTTTCTTCAAATAGTTTTTGAGGTTTATACTTCTTTTCAGTTGTTGTGACAATTTGGCAGATTGAGGTAGAGTATATCTTTATAGCTGAGTCCTATTAGCAATACACACATAAATAAATACTAAGTATAGAATTTTGGTTTAGTTTTACACAGAAAAAGGGTTAGAAATTAGCTTCTTTAAACAGCTGTGGAGTTTTATAGGTTCATCAAAGGGAACTGTGTTGAGAAAGAGGGTGATATGAAATATTTTTTGCTTTGTGGGATTACCTTTGGCTTATTTCAGAAGAATGGGATGGGAGAAAAGATTATGCCCAAACTTGCTTAATGGAAGTCTTTTTTATTGTTTGCCTTTTCATTTTTTCTTCATAAAGAAATGTAACAGAAAGATAGATTATATATGGACCCTGAACAGAAGTATCTGCAAATATACTATGACAGTTTAAAAGGAAAGATGATGTTGATTTGGTCTTGGTTTCGTCTCCTTTGTCCGGCACATGCTGATTACCGCCTTTTTCTTTTAAAGGTTCATCTCAACTTTGTCCTTCTCTGAAGTCTCTATCCAATAAAGTAGGAGGCATGTTCTGCCATTGTGGTTCACCAAACAAATACAAAAGGTTGGATACTAAGCTTGAAAGGAAGCTAGTTGAAGTCAAGAGAGGTTCGCAAGGAGTTGGTAATTTTAAGTCAATCAATAGCATAATTATGAAGTTTCCTCAGTATAAAGAGGAATTGAAAAAAATTAGAACTGTGTTCGAACAATATGGTAAGTTTCAGAGGATTTTTCTCTCACTCTTTCTTGAAATTTCATCATTCCAAGATGTTAAGTTCAAGGTTTAATGAGCTTTTCTCTAACTTGTAGATGAAGATTCAAATGGGCTTATTGACCGTGAGGAACTGAAAAAATGCTTACAGGAATTGCAACTTCGTCTAACAGAGGAGGAGATTGAGGATCTTTTTCATTCTTGTGATATGGATGGGAGTGAAGGGATACAATTCAATGAATTTATTGTTCTTCTTTGCCTCATCTATCTCTTAAAGGACCAACCTTCATCCTCTCAAACTGTAGTCACAATCAACTTGATGTTCTTAGTTTTCCTTCATGTCAATTTACACTATTCTATAAGTTTTGATCTAGTTATCTGACAATTTCTTGTATATTTTTCAGACATCAAAGATGGGTTCACCAGAGCTTGAAGCTACTTTCGATACTGTAATTGAAGTGTTCTTATTTCTGGATAAAAACGGTGATGGAAAACTGAATAAGAAAGACATGGTCAAGGCACTAAATGATTCTTCTACTTCAGAGAGATCCCCTGCACACATCACCAGGAGTCGATTCAGTACGAGTTGCTTTCTTTACTCAAACCTTTACTTCTAGTTCCGTAGCAAATGCACTTATTCTTCCTTTCTTAATTTTTCCTTCACAGGAGAAATGGATTGGGACAGGAATGGGAATGTCAGTTTCAGGGAGTTCCTCTTTGCTTTTGTTCATTGGGTTGGACTTGACACTGATGAAGAAATGCCCATAACGGGAAGTTATGATGAGTAGCCTACGAAGAGATTAAGTGGAATGACGGTTCCAAATGGTGTTTGGTTAATACTTGCATATATTTATCTCAGACATCTCACATATGGCAATGAGAAATTAGTTATCATTTGATGTTCATTTCTTTAGTGGTTTGGTTTCAATCTAGTAGTGATGAACCATTTTGTGATTAACAGTGACATTTGAGTATGCGATATAATATTCTCTTTTTGCACATCTGTTTCTTCCTTTTAGATGTATAATACTTGACAAGTTGTATGGTTGATCAAGGCATTGCTATGGCAATCATAAGTGCAGATCTATGGCTTTACAAATTTCTCAGTTAAAAAATACATTTGAGTACATAATTCTCTAAAAGACATCTAGTTCAAAGGTCTTTTACTGAAAGTTGAAAGAAACACAACTGAAAAACCCATCAACATTCTGAAAATCACTGTTTACATAATTTATACTTCATTTTACTTGAAGATTTGTCATTGTATTCCGAGAGCTTGTATTCTCTTAATTAATGACAAAGATGAAACATTCGTTTGTTTCCATTCCTCAACATTCTCCTTCTTTAGTCCTTGTTCCATGAAGCCTTTTTCATTCCCATCCAGTATTCTGACAATCTGCCTCATGCTTGGTCTTGATTGAGGATTGGATCCTGTGCACTGAATTCCTAGTTTTACGAGTCTCATCAGTTCCTTGTGATTGTATTCTCCATTCAACCTGATATCTGCTAGTTCCTCCAATGGCCTTTTTCGTGCCACAAAGTCGTGGACTTTCTTCACCAGAAGTACCTCAGGCCGTCGAAAATCCACGGCCATCTGTCCACTAACCACCTCAAGCATCACCACTCCAAAGCTATAAACATCAGCCATTGTGGTTGCTTCTCCGGATTCTATGGACTCTGGAGACATGTAACCAAAAATCCCACGAACTGATTTCTTTGAGTCAGTAATGATATGGTGACCATGCTCATTTCGTGTCAGAAATTCAGCTAGAGCAAAAGAACTGAGTCTTGGATTCATGTCTGGATCAAGGATAACTGCTGAAGAGGTAATGTTTCTGTGAATAACTTGTTCATCCCATTCCTCATGAAGATAATGAATGGCAGAAGCCAGTGATTTGATGATACTGTACCTATGATGCCACTGCAGGAAAGAAAGGCCAGCTTTATGATCTTGATGGAAAAGCAAGTGACTCAGAAGCCTATTCGTTGAGTAATCATAGACGACAAGCATTTCACCTTGCTCAGTGCACCATCCACGTAGCTGCACAAGATTCCGATGACGCAGCCTTCCTAAGTTCTGTAATTCGTTGGAGAATCTTGTCCTCAGTGCCGGACATGTCTTCATGCCTAGCCGTTTCACAAGAACATGGTGAGAGTTGTTCAGGAAGCCATGGTAGGCGGTTCCAAAGTCCAACTCTGCCACCCTTTTTGAATCTGAGAAATTATTCGTCGCAGAGATGATCTCTGCAAAGGATATTTCTCTTGGAGTCTGAACCATGGGGAAAATTTTCCCCTGGCAAAATCTTCGAGAAGTGTTTGCGTCACTGATTCCATTTTCAGCAGTTGCATAGATGGTTTCTCCCGTGGCTGTTACATAGTTTGATGAGATAGATGTGGCTGATATGTTGGTTGTTGTGGTTGTTATGGACCTGGTGGTGGAGTTGGCGTTGCTTGAGCTGGTATTGGTGGGAGAGGACAAAGAGATGTATGGAGGGTGGGACTGAAACGACGGTAAAGGCGGCAATTTGCCGGTCATATTGCCAGAAAGTGCTTCAACAACCCATTTGATGTTTGGCCTTAGTTGTGGATTGTGGAGTGTGCAGAGCAGACCTAGATGGATCAGACGCTCCATATCAGAAAGACCGTAAGATCCATCTTGAAGCCGAGAGTCCCCTGCTTGTAAAAGCTTTCTCTCATCAGAAAGCCTCCTAATCCAGTCAAGCAGGATGATCTGATCATCAGCATAAGTGAGATCCACCGCTCTCCGACCTGATACCACCTCCAATACAACAATCCCAAAGCTGAAAACGTCGGATTTCGCGGTGGAAACACTCCGTCTTTGGAAGCTCTCAGGTGGCAAGTACCCAATTGTACCACCAATTCTGGTAGTCTCAGCGAGCCTAAACTGGTGATCTTTCATCGATGGTGCCTTGGTTTGGTACTCGAGCTCGTGTTCTAACCATCTTGCCAAGCCAAAGTCACCAAGCCTGGCGTTGTAATGAGAGTCGAGCATAACGTTGCTGGTCTTGACATCTCGATGAATAATCTGAGTTTCGAGCTGCTCATGAAGATAGAAAAGCGCAGCAGCCAAGCCATTAACTATTTTCCTCCGGAGATCCCAGCTTAAAGGTGCTAACCCCATGTTCTCTGGCGTCTTGAAAAGTATTCGATCAAGGCTTCGGTTAGGCATGTAGTCATAAACCAGGAAAAGCTGGTCTTCGTGAACACACCATCCTCTTAACCGGACAAGATTCCTATGACGGAGGTGAGCCACGGCCACGAGCTCGGCCACGAAAGTCTTCTCAAACCTCTCTCCCTTCTCTGCCAAGGACTTAACTGCAACCAGAGTTCCATCACTAGGAAGAACTGCTCTATAAACCTTACCAAAACCCCCACTACCGAGAACTTCCTTCTCACTAAATCCATTAGAGCCTATATAAAGTTCAGCAAAGCTGAAGATTCTAGGACTTTCTCCACCTACCTCCTTGTCTGTGAGTTGCTGTCCATCTGTGTCATGAAAGAAGACCTCCCCAGATTGCTGTTTTCTTCTTCTTCTGTCATGGTAACAACAACTGACCCAACTGGATTCATAGAGCTCAGATAGAAACTTTCTAATGAGAGTAATTGTATGACTCCCACAGCTGCGGTGGGAATGCTTTCTGGGTTCTTCTTCTTTGGTGGGTTTGCTGGGTTTTTTATGGTCTGAGTGATCTATTTCATCAAAGTCTGCTGGTAAAATGATGCAGAGTTGTCTCAGCTGCATGGTGGCTATGGTGGGTTTTGGCTAAAGGAAGGCAAACTAGGTGGACATGGATGAAACTGGTGGAGAAGAAGAAGCCTTGAGATGTTTTTCACATATGTTTTTATATATACTATCTTATATTATACATAATGATCCTCTTTGGCCTTCAGATTATGGGGTGTGTGCTTTTTTTATTCAACACGGTTAGGTTTGCATGGTTGAATTGTTTAAGTATTCCGTTGAACCGGCCAAAATAGAACCTATCGTTTTTAATTATGTCATTATAAATAAAGATTCTTTATAGTTGATCTTCTAAAAAGTAAGAACAAATCTAGTTCTGGAACTTGGACAATTCTCTCCGGTTGTTCTCACTTGAGATTGCTTATTTATTTTTCATACTCGCACCTCATAAGAGCGTGGCTGCACGCTTCAGGTAAAAGGCTCAAAAGTCATAACTTGACCAAACATGCCACCTTTGCGTACGCATATCATTGTTATTATTTTGGTCCTTTGGTGCTTACTTTGTGAAAGTTGTGTTTCATGCTACAATTTCTTCTTCTTTTGTTTTTATTACATGTATATAATTAAATAAAAAAAAATCATAGTTTGATGATTTCTTGGTGAAACTAATAAATACAACTCTACAATACAGTTGGCATTTATTTGGCTCTAACTCACTAAATAGGCAAAGATCACGGCTTTCCCTTTCGAGATTATCAACATTGTAGAAGATAAGGGAAATTGTTATGTAATGGTGACTATATAGTGGTGATCTTAAGTTACAACTAGGACAAAAATAATAGTTAGTCCTTAAATTGCGGGCCTTTAAGACGGGCATATGCACCTTTTTTTTTTTTTGGGTTTGGGTGCGGGGTATATACACCACCTAATAGCGTTCATTATAGGTTAAATGACGAACTCTTAACTGATAGTCTAATACGGTGAATCTCGTCATTTGATTATTGGAAACTTGTGACTATCTATGAGATTATCTTGTAGAGACTTGGAACAAAATTTGACTCTTTACCAATATTTGATGATAATCTACCTCTCCTTCAAATTGGACCTTCAACGTTTTAATCATATCATTTGTTAAAATAAAAAACGAAATCAAAAGTTTAAATTGATTCTTTTTTCCTGGTACAATATATCTTCTTCTGCGATTAAGATACGGGAACAAGACTCAATGATACTACCATCCTTGTCACATAAACCACTAGTTAACACTAAGTGCTATGTGAATTGGTAAATTAAATGGGAACATATTTTATCATTTTAATCGAACAACCTTTTGACTATGTGCACTAAAAACAGACAATATACGTTGTTGATTTAGGAAGCTTTTTTCAAAATTTCTTTCTTAATCTAAATGTAATTATGAAAAAAAAGTACTTAGTAAATAATGAATTTGATAAAAGTGAATATGATAAATCACCTGAATACGGCTGAAATCCAACAAATGCGCAAATTTTTTTTTTTTTTTTGACGAATGCGCAATTAGTAAGTATGAATTTGATAAAAGTGAACATGATAAATCACCTGAAAACGGCTGAAATCCATTAACAAATGCGCAATTAGTGTTGGTTCTATGCAAATAAGTCTTATATTGTCACAAACCATGACAAGGACAGTGGGACCCTCTAAACATAAATGTCAAAAAAGTACGTAAATTCTAATTTGTTCTTATTAGGTTGTCGGATAATTTTGTTTATCTAATTTTATTCAATAATAACACTAATGTATGGGGTAGTTTGGGGTTGTTGATTGGGTTGCCTACTCTTTGTTTCTTTTTCCCACACATCACAGGGTCTTTTTGTTTCAATTAAAAATAAAAATATATAAATATTTAGAGGAAGAAGAAAAAGACTTCTAAGTTCTAGCTAGTTTCTTTCGTATCTGGACCTTGTGGTTGAATCTAAGAGACCAACTCTATCCGTGCAAAAGCCAAAAGGTGTATCCATGCACCACACCAATATTGACAATTATGGCCAAGTTATGGACTTCATTGGGTGTATTATAACGACATTGGTGATGCAACATTCTACATGTACTAAATACATAGCTATAATTACATCCTAGTATTTGTTATTTAACTTGTGCATTTACGTTCAAGAATGATAACAATTTAATATGAATACAAGACCAATTTGTAGTTGTAAACATAATTTGGTGATAACCACACTGTCTCTCAAGGCAGATGATTTTGAATTTAAATCCCCATCCTCAAGTCCAAAAATATATATATATTTTGCTATATTATATTTTATATATGTACCGTATTAATAACCTTTGTTTTTATTGGATAATAATATACCAATTTGCCTAAGTAAATCCAATTCAATTATAATTGGACTAGACTTGATAATTCATTTCATTCAGTATATTTTTCAATAAATTAATATGAGATGTTGATGAGATCTTATACCGATTGATTATAATTGGACTAGACTTGATTTTTCTATCAAAGGTGAAAATTCATTTCATTCATGATATAATTCAATCAGTATAAGACGTTGATGAGATCTTTCACCCTACAAAGTTATACTGGTCTTCAACATTTCGTCAAAACATCACAAGCTGCATACGGAAAATGGGACGAAAAACTGTAATTACCACGATGATAAAATCCAATTCAAACTATAAATAGGGCATATTTATCTAAAGATAAACCAAGTAACTCAAATATATATATATATATATATATATATATATATATAGTAATGATAGAATGTGTAAACAAATCTCACACTATAGATAATTTTCCCCCACCAATGAACCATGGATATTCGAGAGTGACAAATACAACCGTCTCTTTAATTTGTTCTTCCTTTTGTCTTTTTAACTTTCAGATGAGATGTTGTGTTGTTGAAAGAATAGTTGATGCTTAGAGAGATTGATTATACATATTGCGCAGAAGACTAGAATGGTTTCGATCGGAGAGGAAGAGGGGGACAGTTTAACATTCAAAATGACTGAATTTGACCGGTTTTAGTTTTAGCATGAAAATCTAATATAACCAAACCATGTTCAATGTAGTGTATAATAAAGTATTCAAAACAAGAAATTCTCCTTGATCACAATTATTTTAAGGAGGCGATTTAAGTTGTACCATTAATTCGAGTACGATGCCTTTTTTATTATCCTTTGACACAAAATGATCATGTTGGGGGAAAAAAAAACTAGGAAAAACGTAAAGTAGAATCCTAGTATACAAATTCTTAAAAAAAACAAAAATCCAAGTATACAAGTACTTTTTACCACGTGAACGTGGAAAATCTCACAAACAAGGTTATTATTTTTTGAACTCTCAAAGAAGCAATTCTTTCATATATATTTGTTTTTTCTTTGTTTTTTATTTTGTTTTAATTCTTTTTCGTTGTCTATTTCTCATCTCTCGAACAAGTTGACTAGTCTCTTTCTTAACTTGCTAGAGATAACTATTGGAAAGCAATGAGCATAGGCTGAGCAGTATTTGTCAACCTTCGCTCTTTGTGTACCGGTTGGAGTCAATAGACTCATTACATGAGATACAGCTATATAGTTTAACATGAAAGCTATGTTTCTAGGGAATATAATTACTTTGCCCATAATTTGGCTTCATGGGCTTATGTTCGTAGTTCTTCTGATACTCTAAATCTTTCGGAAGTACCTGCTGTTGTTTGCCAGGATCACTTCTAATGGGGGTTAGCTTGTTCTCTGTTTTGTAAGTCTTCGGGCTCTGTTTTGTTTCAATTAACACATCTTTTATCCAAAAAAAAAAAATGAAAGAAAATTATTTTTAAGAAGGGATTGATTAAGAACTTGATAATATTTTTATCTTTTGTTTTATACCATAAAAGAAAAATGATAGAGATTTTCTCAAGCAAGAATGCCATTTTTATATATATATATATAGCATCAATCTAATATATATATTTTTTTACCTATATATAGGTATCATTTTAGCTAATGAAAATTTATTACGTATATTTTTTATAATAAAAAAATAAAAAAGAAAAAAAGTATTAACGATACACATTTTTTCATTTTCATGTACTTCATTATAGTCATTAGATTACTTTTAGATGATGATTTAACGGCTAAAAAAAATACCTATGTATAGATACAAAAAACCAAAAAAAGAACCTACTACGTTAGCAACCATAGATTATATACATAACCAAGCAATATATCCAATATGTGATATTATGCTAAGCAATGATGTACTACATTTATTTCTTGTTAACTATTACGTACGTATATATCTTACTTACTTTTCATAATTCATGGTCACCTATATACAATGGCGGAGCTAGAAATTTATTTTAGGGGGCGGGGAGGAAATATAGAGATCAAAATTTTAAGTTAACTTAAATAAAAATTCAACAAACATCAATTTACTTATATATTTTTCAAGCTTAATCTCAAAATCTAGATTATAATCTAAAATTAGTTTTTCTAACTTCGTAGTTGTAATAAGATATGCAAAAGTATTTCTTACTGTTTTCATTGTTTTCTCATGTATAGAATAATTAGTACACTTTTGTTTTAAAATACCTTCTAAATTAGAGATAGAAAACTCACTTATTTTATAAAATTTACAAACTAAGAGAAGAAAACAAAAATGAGATAAAATTTACTAACATGTAATTTTCATAACTAATTAAGTGAGTGATTTTTTTTTTTTTTGGGAAATGAAAATATGTGAGTGAATTGAATTTTTTTAAAAAAACACAAATATAAAACATTAATTTAGACCAATCTACCAAAAAATATGTATATAAATACACACACAAATATCATATCTATCCATCATAAAATTATTTTTTCTAATTTTATATGTTGCCTAATATGATATAAAAATTGCTAGTTGTTTAAACCTATATATTTAAAAAAAAAAATAAGTTGTTGATAAAAGTTAGGGAGAAAAAAAATAGAGGTAAAAGAGATTATTAAGATAAAATATAAGAAATTTAAAAGTAAATAGATTGATGATATTTAAGGATTAGAGAAATAATTAACTTAATTTTGAATGGATTAAATATAAAAACTTTAAATTTAATGAAACGAAACCTATGAGTTGATTTAACATATAAACACTATATATATATATATATATATATATATATAATGTAAAGATTTTTTCCAAAAATATGTTCGTTGCCTTAACGTGGCTCCTCCACTGTCTATGTATGATGGAATATAGCGACATGACATTGGGGAAAATCAAGATACAATTTTCTATGTATGATGGAATATAGCGACATGACATTGGGGAAAATCAAGATACAATTTTCAAGGAACTGCTTGAATAGGTCAACCAACTAAAAATTCAGATAGGAATTATAGAATATAATAGAAAGACTACCATGTGTACGACTTACATAATTACTAATGAAATGTTTGGTAGCATCAAATTTTTAAAGACTGTTTTCTTTTTTCCTTTTCTTATGCTCTTGAAGAAAATATATAGCTAGTATTGGAGCGGTTTCTCACCAGCTGAATACGTGTCTTGAACTACTGATACTGTATTCTCCAACTGTCCACATGTCCTTACTGTCCCAAAGTACTCTGAACTCCAAGCAAGATCAGAGAGGCGGGGATGGCTACCTGCAAAGACTCTCCGATGCTTAAGTCAGTGGTTTATCTTTGATACAGGATAGCAAGGAAATATTTCAGTGTGAATATATATTTGTTTCTTGTTCACAGGCTTTTCTATATATTTCTGTTTTTAAACGTACATACCTCTCTCGGGAACGCATGGCTCTTATATATGTAGTCCTGAGATTGTGAACCATACGAGTCTCAATCTCAGGACTGAGTATCTTTCTCCTCAAAATCTTTTCAGCAGTCACGGGCCGAGATTTCTGCGATCTCCTCTGTGTTGCCGTTGCTTGATTTTCGCTGCCTCCTATGGCTTCAATCTGTCAAGGGTAAGATTTGGGTAAATCGCCATTCCATCAAGACGGCTTGTCCCTTGTGCACGCCTACCCAGGATCGCATTAAATGCTTTGTCTGGGTCTGGAGCCGTGAGTTGCTTTCCATTGTATTCAGTCGGAAGACCCTTGGGGCTTCTGACCCTCCCAACTGTCGAGATAAGGGCCACTGTACTCAGGCGGCAGACCTTTGGGACTTCCGACCCCCAGCTGTCGAGGTTGGGGTCAGACTGGGTCAGACTGTCCAGGGTCAGTAATGGGCTCGACCCTAACTTCGGATGGCCCAACGGCTGATTGTGAGATCACGTGCGATCCGCGTGGCCTTCCACATGGCATATGGCTTGGGAACGGGTCCCACAACTTTTTTAGCTACACGAAGAGCTTAAGGAAGGCAGGGTCAGAATCCACCCGTTGGAAGTGGACCCTCCCTAAGGAATGTTTTGACTACACAAAGAGTTAAAGGGAAACAGACTCTAGCCAGGGGATGATCTATCTTTGCATGGTCAGAGCGTGAACAGATTTGGAGTCTACCCGTTGGAAATAGTCCAGAGACAAACCAAACGTGAAAACAAAAATCAAGATTAAAACCTATTTATTATGTCCTAAAAATACAAAGTGCGCAGATTATGGTGGTGAGCACTCATGAGCCCTACTTGCGGGGTTTAGAGTGGACTCTTAAGGAGACGCCGGAATGATAATGCCCTGTTTGTTCCCAATAAGAGTCGAGCCCAAGCCTTCTCCTTTGCAACGACGGGTCTAAACAATAATCCACTAATCCCTGGAGCTGGTTCCGAGCACGGTCCCATTTGGGGTCAGAGAAATCCAGCCACACGCGTGGGTCGAACTCTGCCAAAACAAGTTATAACAAGAGTTATATTTCCGCAAAACCGGATGAGCCAAAACTTGCGCCCCTATTTCCGAAGCTAATTCAAGTAGTCATGACCCGAGGAAGGCTCACTAATAATCCAAAATCGAGTCCTTACGATTATTTATACAGACGGTCGGATGCGAAAGAAAACAGTTTAAAAGTGGTGGCCCGTTTCTTATTATTTATTCGAAGGATTATAATGAATGATTAGCTTTACAAATATACAAAGTTGGGAGTCCTAGTTACCTCCGTCTGAGGAGGTGCGGACAACCCCAGTGCTTGGATTTGCCTCAGAGAAGGGTGGTGTGGCCGGATCAGATTCGTCACTAGATACAACGACCGTGCCAGACCCTTCACCAGTTGAGACCCCGAGGCTAGACTAAATGTCCAGGGCTTCCAGAGTTTGATCTGGCGAACCAGAAGCAGGGACAAGCTCTATGGCACCAGGGGCAGATGTAGAGGGCCCATCCTTCTCCGTAGCAAGCATCTCTAGCACGTCAGCTGGGTATGTGATTCTGATCTCGTGCCCGAGCTGCTGCATGTAGTGCTTGACAGAGTAGTGGTCCCTCTCGATGCCTTTCTGATCGTCAAATTGGTCTGGCGTCACCACCTCAGCATGGTTTTCAAACTTTCTATTCTCTCAACTAGACCTGTAACTTTCCACAGAAAGAACATCCACCTACTTCTGGTACCTTGTTTTTAACTTCTCCACATCCGCCAGTCTATCCTTCAGCGCCGCCAATCTGAGTTCCACCTACCGCTGCGATAAGTCGACCAATAAAGAGTTAATACCGGCGAGGTCCTCGCAATGTTTACGAGATGTCTCCACTTGAGCACCCATCAGATTTTTATGGTCCAAAAAGAGATATCGGTTTACCTCATGGGACCGGTCAAGTCTGCGTTGCAGAGCATCGGCTTCAAGCTTGGCTGCCGTCTCGGCTTTTCTCGCTTCCTTGGCGTCCTCAATAGCCTGGTCATGAGCAATAAAGGCCAGTCCCATCTCTGCCCCCGCACTCTGTAGCTCTTGCTCCTTGATCCTCAGCTCGCCCTGAGCCAATTTGGCAGCTTCGGATTGGGCAAGCCTATCAGCCTCCGCCTGAGCCAGTCTGGTAGCCAGCTCCTCGCGTCTGGCTCTCTCGACACTCAGAGCGTGAGCCACCGCCCTGCTAACCCTCATTTCCTCGAGGCCCCGATATACATCGAAGTCAGACTTCAATTCGGTGAGGGCGGCCTCGCTGCGTTTGGCTAGTGTAGAATGGGAACTCAGCTCCTCGGTCAAATCTCTGACGCGAGCAGAGTAAAAGGACTGGATGGCAGACAGCTGCAAGTTAGACAACAAAGGAGGGGGTCAGTGTTTACCAAAGATGTTGAAAAACATAAAAACATCCGAATGTAACAAACCTGCGCGAGAGTGCGAGTGGTGACGAGCTCGACATTCTCTGACGTAAGCACCTCCGGCTC
The DNA here is from genome assembly GCA_002914805.1 of Parasponia andersonii. Lineage (NCBI taxonomy): Eukaryota > Viridiplantae > Streptophyta > Magnoliopsida > Rosales > Cannabaceae > Trema > Trema andersonii. Next base: position 251,524 of record JXTB01000101.1, on the reverse strand, counting down.
TGGCTCTGTGGCTGGACCCTCCCTTTGAGTGTCACCCACACCCGGGGAACACGGCCCCGCCTCGCTGGCCATAAGGGCATCCTCTCCGCCCGCCGGGCACGCCTCCAGAGCAAGGGCGATAGGGACCAAGGGAGGTCCGGAGCCATCAGGAACGCCGTCGGCCACGGTAGGAGGCGGTGCACCTCCTCTGGGCTAGCCGCTGCGTGCTGATCGTTTTCTCCTTAGAAGGGTCAGCGTCGCCCCATCGTTGTCACTGTTAGATGAAAGGACGACCCTGCCCCTCTTCTCCACCCGGCCCTCTTCTTCAGTGGATGAGCCGACCTCGCATTGCCGCTTTGTAGGGACCGGGGGAGGGGAGGAGAGTCTAGACTTCAATCTCGGAGCTCCCCTACTGAGCTCGGTGATCTCTCTACCGAGGCTAACAGCACTCGATTTCGAACTAGAGTCAGGGGTGGGCGAGATCACTGCTGCAGACCCCCCAGTCGGACTTGGCATCGTCTCTTCCTCGCGCACGATCTGGATGGCAGACGGTCCCTCAGTGGAGATCCACCTGCGTCGGAGCGGGGGACCGCTGGTTTTGCTCCTCCTGAAAGCACCATGAGGCGCCGGCCAGCGGATGCCTTGGCATGAGCTTTAGGTGCCGCGGCTCCCCCTTTGACGGGTGAGGGGCCAGTCGACAGGCCCGTCTCAGAACCTGTGAAGAACAAACAATGAGACTAGTTTGCGGTCACAGTCCGACCCACAAGGACTCAAAGATGTGAAAATAAACTCACCCCTAGCCCTCTTGGGGGCGGCATTTTCTTCCTTGCGGAGCCTGACGCACTCCTCGGCCATAAGATTCACGGCCTCCTCGAGCTCGTGATTGGATGGCATTACCAGATCGTTGGTGCCCACCAACTGGCTTGAAGCCGCAACCTGCCAACTTACCATAGTGATCCGGTCGTTTTCGTCCCGGCGAAATCGGTTCAGGGCAGAGGCATCGAGTCGGCTCCTCAGATGCTTGGTGATGACCCAGGTATCCAAGGGGAATGGAAGGTATGAAACCATCCTGGGCATCAGGTTCATCGTTAGGGGGGTTGAGGACGACTTGAATGTGCCTGCATTCCCCCGAAGAGCCGAAGATTATGATCCCTCCAGGCTTTTGAGTCGCCCAGCCAACAGCTGCAGCTCGAACCTGTTTTCTTCTGCTGAGGCTGCATAAGACAAAGTAGCATGAGCAATAATATCGGAAGAGGACCCAGACCTAAAGATCATGACCTAATACTTACTTTGCAGGAAGGTTGAGGGGACTTAGAAATGCTCTCCGTTCACCCAAGGGGAGCACCACGCCCCTCCAATGGTATACAGCCTGGTGTGAGAGTCCCATTGTTTGTCCGACTGCGACAGCCCCCAAAAGATGTGGCACCCTGGCGGCGGCTAGAGATAGAAGGTAGGGTAAGAACCCTTCTTGGGGATGAGGATGAGCTCATAAGCATAAAAGACCACCTCCAAGTCGATATGCATGTTATAGATAACTGGCAGGGCAGAAAGTCCCATCAGAATCATAATCCCGTTTGCATTCAACTGCATCGGATGGATTCTCGTCAGAACAAAGAATTGATGAATCAGGGGAGGAAGAGAGAATCGCCGCCAGTTCAAATGCTTCTTGCCCAGGACGATGGAACCCTCGGGAGCACAAGGGTGAAGGTACCAGTCCGCAGGGCCCTTAACCCGTAGAAGCGTCACTCATGCGGGGAGGCAGAGCTGCCTCCTCAGTGAATCTAGTTCTGAATCCATAACGGGTTGCAATTCCTGGTTTTGACTTGAAGCCAATGTATCGTAACGCGACTAAAAGAGTGAGAGTCTTTAGAGGAGAAGGAAGCAGAAACCCTAGGATTTTATGTGGTTGGAATGATTGAAAGTTTTAGTAAAATGGCAAATGAACACAATTACGGTTTTTATAGAGGAGAAGCTGAAGAGTTTTTCTGGAAAAGGGGAGAATAAGGAAAACTGAGCAATCAGAACTTCAAAATTCAAACAGATTTCGTGATATAGGATGGCGTACCTCCACATCGGTAAGAGGGGAACCACGTGCGTCCCCCAGATTAGAGGAACGGAGAGACGATTTCTCCACTTGATGGACACGAGTCCGTCAAGTAAGGAAATTGAGGCAGTTATAGGACCCGTTCCCAAGCCATACGCCATGTGGAAGGCCACGCGGGTCGCACGTGATCTCACAATCGGCCGTTGGGCCATCCAAATTTAGGGCCGAGCCCATTACTGACCCTGGACAGTTTGGCCCAGTCTGACCTCAACCTCGACAGCTGGGGGTCAGAAGTTCCAAGAGTCTGTCACCTGAGTACAGTGGCCCTTACCTCGACAGTTGGGAGGGTTAGAAGCCTAAGGGTCTTCCGACTGAATACAATGGAAAGCAACTCATGGCTCCAGACCCAGACAGAGCATTTAATACGATCCTGGGTAGGTGTGCGCAAGGGATAAGCCGTCCTGATAGAACGATGATTTACCCAAATCTTACCCCTGACAGATTGAAGCCGTAGGAGGCGGCGGAAATTAGGCCACGGCAATACAGAGGAGATCGGAGAAATCTTGGCCCGTGACTGCTGAAAAAGATTTTGAGGAGAAAGGTACTCAGTCATGAGATTGAGACCCGCATGGTTCACAATCTCAGGATTACATATATAAGAGCCATGCGTTCCCGAGAGGGCATGTACGCTTAAAAACAGAAATATATAGAAAAGCCTATGAACAAGAAATAAATATATATTCACACTGAAATATTTCCTTGCTATCCTGTATCAAAGATAAACCACTGACTTAACCATCGGAGAGTCTTTGCAGATAGCCACCCCCGTCTCTCCGATCTTGTTTGGAGTTCAGAGTACTTTGGGACAGCAAGGACACGTGGACAGTTGGAGAATACAGCATCAGTAGTTCGAGACACATGGACGGTTGGTAAGAAACTGCTCCAACAGCTAGCTAGTACTAAATTTAGTAAAAGGGGATACAATTCGATTTCATAATTTGACGTAGTTCCAAATTGATACATCCTTTTTAAAATGATCAAATGAGTATAATTACGAATATTGAAAAAGCCATGTTACACATGTAGTTATCGGTACCGAGATAAATGGCCATGCAGAATAATGCAAACAATATTCTGATTCATTAGCAAAATTAATTGTTCACTGAGCTTGGAAATCTCAGAAAATTTCCGGGGTTTTAATAAAAGCTTATAAGAATTTTCCTGAAAATGATCAAAGTCAATTGGAAATCAAGATATATATATAATAGGTATTTTTTCTTTTACCTACGGGTAGATATATTTTTTTTAGCTATTGGATCACCATCTACAATGACTATAATAAAATGCATGAAAAGACGTGCATTATTAATGCTCTTTCTCTCGCTTATTTTTTACAATGAAAAAATATGCATGCTAAATTTTTATTGGCCAAATTGATACCTATACATAGGTAAAAAAAAAAATACCTACTGGATTGGTACTATATATATATATATATATATATATTTTGTCAACTGGGGGAGAGAGAGAATTAGTTACACTTGCACCTTTGATAAGATATATAACCTAATTTTCCATATTAGTTAGCTAGGAATATTAAATACATATAAAATAATGGTCAAGATCATTTATATTATATATACAAGTTCTTCAAAAACCCAAAGAAAAAAAAAAGAAAACTATATATACAAGTCTAATGAGATAGAATATAGAATCAAATGCAAGTCCTGGAGCAAACTACAAATCAGTTTTGTTATTTAGATCCATTTCATGCGTCTCAATCACAGAATATATGCTTAGTCCTATATTGTTTTGAGTATAAACATCGTCCACGTTTCATTTGCATTCAATTACATTTAAAATTTAGGTTCAGCATAAAATGCTACACTACATGACATAGTTTTTGTATATTTAAACTCCACTACATGCGTGTAGACCAAATGGTACTCAGAGAAAAACTAAATAATAACCTTGTATTAGCATTAACTGTTTGATCGACAAATAATCTCTATATAAACTAAATAATAACCTTGTATTAGCATTAACTGTTTGATCGACATATAATCTCTATATAAGAAAAAATAATTTATTTTTTTTCTCGTTAAGAGGTAGATAAATATGCATGGGAGCTTGCGTGCCTGAAAGGTTTTCTAATTAGACTATAGCTTTAATTAGGAATTAAAGTGGTTCAGTAATTATATTAGTTTGAACTTTGCTTTCACGAGCTTACCATATAATACAATTAATAAATTTTTATTAGGGGTGGGATGGGATGGGATGGGGTGGGGTGGAGATCTGTAATTAGGTCGGGAGTTTGACACTTAGGGTCGGTGTGTGAATTATTTTTAAAGATTATTAATTAAGTTTTATTTTTTTTTAAAATTAAAAATAACTAAATTTTTATTTAGTTTGGATGAAGGTGAGAATACGCTTTAATTAATGCTAACTTCCCCTAATTGAATGACAAAATCAAATGCCACATTAATGAAGAAGGAAATACATAATTTTAATTAATTGATTAATTGAAGAGTCAAGATGTGGACTATACTTCATTTTATTTGCATAAAATTTCTAGAATGAGTAATGTTTATAAGTAATAGTTTATTATTTAATTACAAGTTTTGGTCTCTTAAAATAGTTGTTGGAAGTTGGTACACTGTATAGATTTTCTCTTATTGGTACCATAGGATGACCAATAATATTGACAAGGAGCAGCAAACCATAGGATGACCAATAATATTGACAAGGAGCAACAAGAAAACAAAATAGAATATGTTGAACTAGAAAAGTCGAAGGTGGAATTTATAATTATGTACACCTTTTCCCCCACCTAATGCACTTTCACCAAATTGTGACTTATTAGTGAGCTTTTTTGGACCAATATTCCAAAGAGAATGACCTCATGATCTTGACCAATTGACAAGATCGTGGGGTTGGCGTGATGCAGCACTACGTCGATCGATCGTAAAATCCAGAAAGTAAAGATCGCGATTGGCTTTAGGTTATTTCGACAACAGGATAGGATTGCTGCAAGAGCATCTTGTAGTAGGGAACATGTAGTTATATATACATATCGAATCTTTATACGTATGAGCATCAAATTATAAAAGAGTATGTTAGGTAAAACGTAAATCCAACGAACATGGAATGACTGGAATTATATATATATATATATATATATATAGGTTGTCAATTTAATAAGTATTTTTTTTAAATTTATAGGTAAGTATATAATAAAATATATGAAAAAATGTACATCATTAATACTCTTTATTTTTCTTATTTTTTACAATAAAAAAATATGCATGTTAAATTTTTATTGGCCAAATTAATACCTATACATAGGTAAAAAAAAAAATATATGATTATGGTTACCACTATATATATATATATATATATATATATATATATGCATATCCATTAAAGAGGCCGGATTTAGTCTCTTTTCGGCACCGGTCTCGATATATNGGTCTTAAAAAAGAAATATGTATTAAATAATATATATTTATATATATACATGTATTTATATATATATTATAATTTTAAATATATATATTAAATAATATATATTTATTATTATTTTTTAACTACTTAAATCATTATATTATTATATTAGATGATTGTCTAACTATTAAAAAAACTAGAAAAAAATATCTATTGAACAAGAATCATTTATATTTATATAGAAAAATATGTTTGAGACTCAAATAATGACTTTACAAAAATTACTATAAATAGATTAGAAGCGTTTACTAGGAATTTATTTTTATTTTTTGCTCTAACATTTACCAGGGATAGTTACTATTTTTTATTTGTATCACTCCAAGAATTTCTCCATTAAGTAGCAAGTAACGACCACTCTCCAAATTCAACTACTCAAGAAATTCAAGATGGTGTTATTAGAAAACTAGGAAAATATGACAGCAACTTTTTGGAGAAAAAACAAGAAAAAATATCACTGTTTATCATAGCGATTAATCATTACTTGGCAATTATGTCACAAGAAATTAACAAGGAGGGACAATACTAATGATCATGACGCGAGAGAAAATTTTCAACTCAAATTTAATTAATTAAGTTATAAATACTGCAAACTTAAAAATGTTATTCAACTTTTGCTGACTTTTTAAATGAAATTTAGGAGTTTCTATTTTTAATGCTAGCTAGGAGTATTGCTAACGATCAGGGCATGAACATAACCACTCTTTTTCTCTAGGAGGGGAGTTATCCAAATTTGGGTCTATATATTTGGATGGTGGATTACAAAATGGTAGATAATGTGCAATTTTTTTTTTTTTTTTTTCACAATACACCTTTCCCTTCTGGACCATGATGAGATTTATCCTAAAATTCATTAAAAACAAAATTCGACATAGCGCGAAACCAACAATTTTGTATTGTCTTTATCTAGCAGAGGCTAAAGCTATATTTTATTTATTTGTGGGGCTATTCTATAATTTTCTATCTATTAGTGAAGGACATAGCGCATAACCAACAATTTTGTCTTGTCTTTATCTAGTAGAGGCTAAAGTTATATTTTATTTATTTGTGGGGCTATTCTATAATTTTCTATCTGTTAGTGAAGGCTTTGCATGTAATTTAAGCTTAAAAAAAAATATAAACTTACATATATTATTGGAGTAATATTATGCACATACAAAATTTACACTGAACCTGACATATATTTTAACTATTTATATATTTTTTTAAATAGGATAATAATATATATATACATGGATATTTAAAACATATAACACAATAATGTGTGTAAATTTTATATATAATTTGTGTACGTCTTTAGTATTACTCATATTATTTTAGTATTTTAAAAGAAAATATAATATTGAGTTGGAGTATATAGGTAGCTGCATCCATGACAGTGTGTAGGATAGAGATGGGATATAGACATGCACTAAGGTACACAAGTGCCAGTGGGGGCTTCAGCTCCCACTGAATTATTTCTTAATATATATATACATATATAAGGCACACAAGTGCCAGTGGGGGCTTCAGCTCCCACTGAATTATTTCTTAATATATATAAATATATATATATGATAATTTTTAAAAGAATTAATCCTTACATTAAAAAAGGAAAAAAATTGTAATTAAACTTAAAAGCCTCTACTCAAAAAATTATTAGTACCACAAATATATAACCAATAACTACATACTAGTTTAGATTAGAGATTTTTTTTTCTTCAATTTTGTGATAAATTTGGTTGAATTTAGTTAAGCTAAATAAAAAATAACCGAAAGTAGCTCAAATTAGGATAGACAATCTTTTCACATCAAGCCTGAAGTTTAGGCCAATCTAATAAAGTTTATTATAAGCACAAAAAAAAAAAAGGCGCAGAGAAGATGATGAAATTATAACTATCCTCTTTCCTAATAAAAGTACCCCTACTTCTCTTCCTTTTTATTTCTCTACTAATTGAACACAATCAAACTCTTAGTGAGTAGTTTTTTTTGGATTGAAAAGTATTGATGCTCTTGCAAAAAAAAAATATTTAATACAGTTAGGATGTTGACGTTAATTTTATTCTTGTTGCTATTTCTATTATAGAGAGTGTATTTTCTTTTATGAATCTCACTAAGGATTGAATACATATATAATCCAATATATAATCAAAGTAAATAACTTTTCTTTTTGTTTGTGGTGAGAGAGATATTTTCTATTGCCTTGATAACTTCGTTATCATACAAATTTTTTTTACCATAAAAGTCCCGTTAGGGACACTTCAAGTATTTACTAGTTATTATTTTTTGAAAGTTTTGTAAGAGTGTAAGCCCTATTGGAAAAAATTACTAGTTTTGTGTTACGACCTTAGCCTTAAACTAGACAATCGTGCGGCACTTAATACAATCCATCGCACTAAGTCAGCCTACTAACACTTAAGAAATAGACTTAGAGTAAGCTTTTGAGACAAAATAGTAAGGATAAGAGAGTTTAGGTGAATGAAAACTTTGTATTACTCTTAGAATACTTAGAACTCTCACAAATGGGACTTGTGTACAAATGAACCTAAGGGGTCCTTTATATAGGCAAAGTCCAAACCAACCAACGGTTGTGATCATGCTAAATGGCATGATCTTACAAAAGGTCTAGATTGTTCTCAAATAAAGTTATAATATCTACAAAGATATTTACATAGAGAATTCTAGAACAAAACATGGTCTAGATCCTTCTAAGAGGTTCAACCACCATCTTAGCTCTTTTAAGTCATTCTAGGAGCTTCTAGGACCGTCTAACCCATCTAGCACTATCCGACCTTGTCTAGAGCCTTCTAGGACTTAGTAACACCAACTAGAATCTTCTAGTATAGCTAAGACCTCTCTTGATCACTCTAGAAGTGTCCACTACGTTTTAGGGTCTTCTTCAATCTTTTTGGGTGAGCAGTATATATAGAAAACCTTAGAGCCATGAGTAATAACATTTGGATTTTGGGAGCCAAATGAGCGGGGTGTAACACCCTCCCCCACTCAAGTTCGCAATGTTCCCGTCGCGCTATTGACTTTGAACTGCTCGATATAGTTTTTGAATTGCCATGAGGTATCTTCATGCTCCCAGCTAGCCTCGGCCTCAGGAAAATTCTTCCATTTCACTAAGTATTCCTAATCACCACGTCGGCGGATTAAGCGATCTGCCAAAATACACTCTACCTCTTTATCAAAAGAAGTTACCACCACAGTAGGAGCTCTTTTGGATTCGCTCCTTGAAAGATCTCCCTTATCTCCATGGTAGGGTTTTAACATGCTAACATGGACGACAGGGAAAATATTTAACTTGGCAGGGAGTTGAAGCTTATAGGAAACCTTAACTACACGCTTGAGTACCGGAAATGGACCTTCGTATTTGTGCACCAACTCTTTATGCACCTTCTTTAAGGTTTTGAATTGTTGGAGTAACAACTTGACAAGGACTAAATCCCCCTCTTGATACTCAATGTGTCTCCTCTTTTTGTTGGCCTACTTCTTCATTCTTTTAGAAGCTTTGTTCAGGTAGGCCCTAGCCAACTCCATTTGTTCATGCCATGCTTTAGCAAATTTGAATGCTGCAGGACTCTTCCCACCCTAACTTATCACTAAGGCATGTGAGGTCATAGGTTGTTGACCTATGACTATCTCCAAGGGACTCTTGTCGGTAGACTCGCTCCTCTGGAAGTTAAAGGAGAATTGGACTACATCAAGTAATTTTGCCCAATCTTTTTGATTGGCACTCATAAAGTGCCTAAAGTATAACTTCAGTAAGGCATTCACCCTTTTCGTCTGGCCATCACTTTGGGGGTGAAAGCTAGTAGAAAAGTTCAAGTCTGAACCCATCAACTTGAACGATTCTGTCCAAAACCTTCATGTGAATCGAGGATCATGATCACTTATGATGTTTGATAAGACTCCCCAAAGCTTCACGACATGCTTCATAAAGAGCCGTGTAGTCTCATCGGTAAGACAATCAAGTGACGCAGATATAAAGGTAGCATACTTGCTGAAGTGATCAACCACCACTATAATGCTGTTAAAGCCCTCTGACTTAGGTAGGCTAGTGATAAAATCCATGGAAACACTCTCCTACGGCCTCTCAGGAATAAGGAGAGGTTCCAATAATCTACTCAATGATTGCTATTCTACCTTATCTTGTTAGCACACAAGACAAGTTCGTACATAGGCCTCGACATCATTCCTCAGTTGAGACCAATAATAGATAGATTTGATAAGAGCAAGTGTGCATTTCTGACCTGGGTGACTAGCCCATAAGGAATCGTGGCACTCTTTGATAAGCTCTTTTCTTAAGTTCTCCCACTTAGGCACATAGAATCGATTGCCTTTGGCATAGAGAAGTCTGTCGCTCAGTCAAAATCGTCTCGTCTTTCCTTCTGTTACTAGGGGCAGCAGACACTTTGTAAGAACATTGTGTTCTAGTTCTTCCTTAATTTTCTCTATCAAGGTGCTATCGAGTCTGCTTAAGGTGGCCAGCTCTGCCTTTCTGCTTAGGGCATCTGCCACCACATTAGCCTTCCAAGGCTTATATTCATGCTTGTAATTAAATTCTGCCAAGAAGTCTTACCACTGAGCTTGCCTGGGACTCAACTTTTTCTGAGTTTGAAAGTAGCTTGTGACTACGTTGTCAGTCATGATTGTGAAGTGAGTACCCAACAAGTAGTGTCGCCATACCATTAGGTAATGGATGACTGCAGTCATCTCTTTTTCTTGCACCGTGTAGCATCTCTCGGTGTCATTGAGCATGCGACTTTCATAAGCAATTGGACGCCCTTCTTGCATTAGTACTCTGCCAATAATAAAGTCAGAGGCATCCGTATGTAGCTCATATGCCTTTGAGTGATTAGGTATACTGAGAACCGGTTCTTCGCTTACCGCCCTTTTCAAGTCTTTGAATAAAACTTGACACTCAGGTGTCCATTCCTAAAACTTGTTCTTCTTGAGCAGGTTAGTAAGTGGCACTGCTCTTCCTGAGTAGGACTTGATAAACTGCCTATAATAGTTCATAAGTCCGAGGAAGGATCTTAACTCTGGCACCTTAGTAGGAGGTTCCCACTCTTGGATGGCTTGCACCTTAGTTTCCCATCCTTTATCTTATGCCCTAGGAACATTATTTCCTTTTGGGCGAAGGAGCATTTCTCCTTCTTGATATATAGTTAATTTTCCCTCAGGACCTCGAACACCTTGCTCAAATGTTCTAGGTGCTCTTCCATGGTCTTACTATAGATGACTATATCATCAAGATAGCCTACCATGAACTGATCGAAGTATAGATGGAATAACTTATTCATGAGGGTGCAAAAGGTAGCAGGTGCATTTGTAAGACCAAATGGCAGACTAAGAACTCATAAGCAATATACCTTGTCACGCATGTGGTCTTGGGCTCATCTCTCGCTACTATGCATACTTGGTAGTATCCCAAGCGTAGATGAAGCTTTGAGAAGTATCTAGCATGCCTAAGTTGATCGAACAAGTCGGCAATAAGCGGGATGAGGTACTTGTTCTTCACCGTCACCTTGTTAAGAGCCCGGTAATCAATGCACATCCTTAGTGAGCCATATTTCTTCTTCTGGAACAATATCGGGGGCACCGAAAGGAGCTTTGGAGAGTCTGATGAAACCTGCATTAAGCAACTCTTTTAGTTGTTTCTGGAGTTCCGCTAACTCTAGTAGGGCCATTCGATAGGGATTTCATGATCCACCACCCTCCTAGGTGAAAGTTTCTTGGGCAGAGCGTCAGGCATCACATCTTAGAATTCATCCAAGATAGTTTGCACCTCCATGGGCAGGTTATCTTGAGGTTCCAACTCTTCATCATCGTGCTCCTTGAGGATGGCCAAGTAAGTCTCCTTCTCTTTTCTCAAGCCCTTCTTGAATTGAAGTACAGAGAGTACTTTATTTCCCGCTTTTGTGGACTACTCCGTTGGTACCACACAAGCCTTTTTACTATCCATGATGCACATAGAGTTGGCAAAAGGAACAGGAAATGCCCGCACTGTATCAAGGAATTCCAAACCAAGCATTACCGCAAAATCATCCATTGGCACCACTGATAAGTCGACTTAGCCAGCCTATGCACCTAGGCTAGCCTTAATGTCATGAGCAACCCTATGGATGGGGCGTGCTGTTGAGTTCACAGCCTTGAGGGAGCCTCCTCCATTGGAAACCGTCAAGCCCAACCACCTAGCTTCCTTAACAAAGACAAAGATGTGGGATGTACCCGTATCAACCAAAGCTTTAGTGACTTTGCCATTGATGGTTGCATTCACAAAAAGTAGGCTCTTAACTCGTGATTTAGGGGCCGATCGCAAGGCATTAAGGCGTTGTAAGGAACTAACATATGCACTACCATCTTCTTTATCACCTCCTTCTTGGCTTAGCTCGGAGGCAATTAAGGCATTGAGAGCTTTCTTCTTAGGATACTCGCGTGTCCAATGTGGCTCATCGCAATGAAAGCACTTGACCCTTGGCTTGGAGAAGTCACGGTCTTCCTTCTCTTTGCCCTTATCTTTGTGCCTGTAGGAGGAACTATCTTTGTTCTATTTTCCTTCTTTTGTTTGTTCTCCCCCACTCTTTGCTCTACTACCCTTCTTGTCTTTGGTCTTAGAAGAGTCCTTGTTGGTAGAGTAATCAACAAGGCCCTCGGCTACTGTAATAGCATTGGCCAAGTCCTGGACGCCATGACGCTTGAGTTCTAACTTGGTCCAGTTTTGAAGACCATCCATGAACAAGAATAGGGCATCTTTATCTGAAGTGTCAAGGACCTTGAGCAAGAGTGTGGTAAACTCTTTCACGTAGTCTCTAACAGCACCAGATTGTTTGAGGCGGTGAAGATGGTCTCTCGCCTCCTCTTCGGCATTCTCGGGGAAGAATTACCCTTTTAGCTCTCTTTTGAAGTCATTAAAGGTGGCTATAGTGCACACCCCTCGTTATATCTCCCTATGTCTCCGCCTCAACCATAGCATGGTGGTATCGGTTAGATACAAAGTAGCATTACGAATTTTACTGGTATCGTCCGTCACACCGGCGACCTCAAAGTATTGTTCGAGTCCCCATAGGAATTTCTCAACTTCCCTAGCATTGCGAGTACCATTGAAGGTATTTGGTTTAGACACCTCAACCTTCCTTGCCTCAATGGTTATTGTGGTAGTCACTCCTATGGCCACGGCTCGCTTGCACAAAGCAAGATCACCACCAATCTCATCTACTCTAAGTAAAGCATTACTGAGTTCTCTTTGGAAGAGATCTCGTACCTTGGCAATCTCTAAATGAAGGAACTCTATCTCGCGCTTTAAGTCAGCCTCTAGCCCACCAAGTGCATCTTTAATGCCGCTGTGGATCTCCTCATCCTCAGTCTCGAAACAGTCGCAGCGGCCATCTAGATCGTCTACATTCTCGCCCAACGTGCCCAAGTTAGACTCTAGTCAGGACACTCTAGCCTCCAAGCTAGTCACCACGTCCCTCGACTTACCGCGGGTAGTACCCTTCTTCCCTTCATCACACCCACATTCAAAAGCACCAACTTCGACGGGGTCAGGAGTTGTAGCCATGGTTTTTATTTAGAAAATGGAACCACCAAGATATAACGAGCAATCAAAGCTCTGATACCACGCTGTCATATCCCTAACCTTAAACTAGACAATCGTGTGGCATTTAGTATAGTCCGTCACACTGAGTCAGCCTACCAACACTTAAGAAAGGGACTTACAGTAAGCTTTTGAGATAAAGTAGTAAGGATGAGAGAGTTTAGGTGAATGAAAGCTTTGTATTACTCTTAGAATACTTAGAACTCTCACAAATGGGACTTGTGTACAAATGAGCCCAAGGGGTCCTTTATATAGGTAAAGCCTAAACTAACCAACGGTTGTGATCGTGCCAAGTGGCATGATCTTACAAAATGTCTAGATTGTTCTCAAATAAAGTTATATTATCTACAAAGATATTTACATAGAGAATTCTAGAATAAAATATGGTTTAGATCCTTCTAAGAAGTTCACCTACCATCTTGGCTCTTCTAAGTTATTCTAGGAGCTTATAGGACCGTCCAATCCATCTAGCACCATCCGGTCTTATCTAGAGTCTTCTAGGACTTAGTAGCACCAACTAAAGTCTTCTATCATGACCAAGACCTTTTTTGATCACTCTAGAAGTATCTCCTACGTTTTAGGGTCTTTCTTAATCTTTTTGGGTGAGCAGTATATATAGAGGATCTTAGAGCCATGAGCAATAACATTTGGATTTTGGGAGCCAAATGAGCGGGGCGTAACATTTGTCTCTAGATACAGATATGTTATGTTTTCATTATTTTCTTTTCTATTTTTATTTTTATTAAAGAGAAGATAAATTTGTTTTTATTATAGTAAATTATTTACTACAATAGAATCAATACATAGGAATTTTTTAACTACAAAGTACAAATAAAAAATCATTACAGAAAAGATTGTTAATAACAAATACATGGATTGCTTCATTTTGAAACAAGAAAAAAAGCGACAAGACCTATCTCTTAATAAAGAGTGCATATTGCTAAATATACCACCAGCCAAGTTAACTATACCTATAACAAATTTGCAATTACTTAAACCATATGAAAAATAGACACCACAAGATTTGACCTCACGAAAGGCCGCTGCTAAAGGCTCAAAAAGGCCAAATATCCTTTTTGACAAAACAGGTTTGATCTCATCGTCTTGAAGTAGAGCACTAACTTTAATAGAGTCTTTCTCTGTAAATAGTTCAGCATCCATGTTAAAATTCTTCTAAATCTACGAGAACATCACAAAAAATTAAAAAAAAATAGAAAGAAATAAAACCTATAAAGATTTAGTATTTTGATTGAATAAGACATACAAAAAAATTATGAGACAAAGACTTTCACACAAAATTATAGATTATTGAAAAAAAATTGAAGAAAACCTACCGGACTGGTATATGGCTATACCGTAACTTATTTACTAATAATTAACCATTGATTTATTTTCTTATTCTTAGTTATAAATATTTATACATATAAAATAAACAAATAAGTTTAAATCCAACAAAACTAAATGCAAAAATAATTTCCTAAGATGTAAAAATCATAATCATAATAAAAAACTTAAATATAGCACAAAATAATCATGTATGTGCAGAGAATTATCCTCTTGATCGTGGTATCAGATAAATATACTACCTAAATATGTATATATATATATATATATATGAGTAATGGTAAGGGGTACCATATTTGAGGTGTAATTATGTTACTAGGTGATTATAATCAATAAATTGGATCTTACATAGATCTCAACTGAAATGCAATTATAATCTACTAATAATAAACTGCCACATTATGTGGTGTTGAGCAATATATGGTACCCTTTATCATTACTCATATGTTATAGGAGAATTAGTATATTCTTTATGATTTGTACATTAAATATGTATATATATTGTGCACATATACATTTAATACATATTGTACTATGACATCTTGCTTTTGTCTAAAAATATCACAACGCCTTGAAAAAGGTCCAATAACATTAATTACGACACTAGTAACTAAACTAAAGAGTGATGCTTATGGG
This sequence comes from Parasponia andersonii, assembly GCA_002914805.1. Lineage (NCBI taxonomy): Eukaryota > Viridiplantae > Streptophyta > Magnoliopsida > Rosales > Cannabaceae > Trema > Trema andersonii. The sequence continues at coordinate 236,438 of JXTB01000101.1, read as the reverse complement.
GCTATATTTCCAAATTATCTAGAGGGGCTAAATTGTTTTTTTTCGAAACTTTTCTGGGGGTTATATTAAATATTTTTACAAATTGATGAATATTTTAAAAAAGTTGAGAGGGGCTTCAGCCCCCCTATTAGTTTGCTAATTCTATACCAGCTTCTAAATGCGAGATAATTTTAAAAAATAAAAAAAAATTGACAACAAAAAAAATTCATTGCAAAAAGAATAAATACATTAATTCTAATTAAAATCAGACGTATGAAAAAATTCATTGCAAAAAGAATATACATTAATTCTATCTCACAAATTATGATTCCTTGATTTTTCCGTTATAATGTTTTTGATAACTTATTTATTATTCCTAATGATGTTCTTATCAAATATAAAGTGAACATAGAATCAAATAACAATATTGATTCTAATAGGTTACTTGCTTTATATCCTTGATCATAGTTGTTCCATCATCTATAATAATTTTAAGCACATCAATTATAGAAGAGAATATGTCAATCAAGCTCAATAAAGTACCATAATGAGATTCCCAACATATATCACCGTGTCCTTTAAGAGTACGTTGTTGATTTAAACCTTGTCTATTATATAATTATGTCTATCATTATAAATTTAAATGTGTAAGCATAAATAAGATTCACGTCGTTTACATTACATAGCATAGTTTTTTTTATTATAAAATATATGTATATTTTTTTAAGTTGAGTTTAATTAATGACATTTACTTATTACTACGAAAGGAAAATAACTCACGTGCTATGAGAATAATACTTCTGACCTAGTACTCAATCTTTACCCTACCTACTGAGCTAGCCTTAATGGGTTATAAAATACATGCATATTTCTACATGTTAAAGTATTTAATATTTTCATAGTATATATATATATATATATATATATATATATATGTTAACTTTTAGGAGAATGAGGATTCAAACTCGAGACCCTCCATATTAGGAGGAGGTGTGGTTACCGCTAGGCTAAACTTAAAATCACATTTTTGTATTATTTTTATTCTTACAAAATTACATATTTTTATTTTCAAATATATGACATGTGTCTATTTATTACACTACCCTCAATTAATGTTTTGTAAATATGATTAATTTATTTATGGTAAGTTCTTCTTATTGAATAATGACATTATACATATCACATATATTGGTATTAAAAATTTAGTATAAATTTTGGAATACCTAGCAATATTATCCAAATCTTAATATATAGAAACCATCATTGTTAAATACAGAGAAAGGAAGAGAAATACATCACTTAGGGAAAGGGAGATGAGAGAAAAATGAGAGCACCCTTCCCTTCTTATGTTTAGTATAAAAGAAAAGAGAGAAGACCAAAATTCTCTCTTTTGTTTGATACTAAAAAGGAGAAAGAGAAGGAAGGAAAATATTTTATTGTAAAATAACTATTTTACTACTTGATTGTAAAATTCCCTTCTAAAAAAATCTCTCCAATTTAGAAAGGATGGAAAATTTCTTAGATTGAAAATTTGAAATCTATTGTCTAATCCCTTTCTTTGTAAAATCCTTTCTAACAATTATACCCCACTCCAAATCTTAATATATAGAAGCCACCAATGTTTGATATGAAGAAGAAAGAAATATAGAAAGAGAAATGCATCACCTAGAGAATGGGAGATGAGAGAAAAATGAGAGCACTCTTTCTTTCTTGTGTTTGGTATAAGGGGAAAAAGAGAAGACCAAAATCCTCTCTCTTGTTTGATACTAGAAGGAAGAAGTAGAAGGACGACAAATATTTTATTGTAGAATAACTATTCTACTACTTGATTATGAAATTCTCTCGTAACAATTAGAAGAGATCGAAAATTTCTTAGCTTGAGAATTTGAAATCTATTTCCTTCTAAAATCCTTTTTACCAATCAAGCACCTCACTCCAAATTTATCCGTTAATCCTCTATCTGACTATCTTTATCCTTTCTTCTATTTATCTCTCCAATCAAACATAAGTAGGAGAAAACGAAGATGGTAAGAAAGGAGAAGCACATCACCTGAGAGAGATAAGAGAGGAATGTGAGCATCATTTCGGCCTATTATGTTTGATATAATAAGAAGTAAAGGAGATCAAAATCCTCTCCCATGTTTTGTCGTAAGAAGATGGAAGGAATGAAAAGGTTTTATTTGTAGAATAATTACTCTATAACATTCCCTTCTAAAATCTCTAAAGTTCGAAATGAATTGAAAGTTTGTTCAATTGAGAATTTAAAATACATTATCTATTCCATTTCTTCTTAACATTTTTCATACTAAACTACTATTTACATCAAATGTATCTATTAATCCCTAGTCCTTCTTTCCTTCTATTTTTTTTTCTCCTACCAAACAATAAAACGCCCTAAGGTAGGTAGGTGGACGGATAAAATTGATATTCCCCGAAAAGATACTAAAACTCCATGATTTCACAAGGGGAACGATGATCTTTACCATAGTAACTTGATAATTCAAAGCAGCACACACCAAAATAGAATAGAGTTCAATTTTGCCTCCTTTTTATTTTCTAGCCGCATTTTCGTTCTCATCCCTTACGTAATTTCTACATCAAACACCGAAAGAAATAACCTTTCAACTAATTATTTAGATACTATGCCGGCCGAAGGAAAAGAAAATAACTAAATAATCATTATACGTGTTTATACATCTACATCATACTTAAATTTGAAGATATCATATCTTAGATATGATTAACGGTACAAATATTTTAAATGTGTGAGAATTTAAAAATAAAGTGAGATATGTAAAGATATATATAATATGACACCTTGTGGTGCATGCGGACAAGGTTTCGATAGTGCACTAAAAATAATTAACTCAATTTCCACTTTTTTATTTGTTAAAATATAAACCAAGCCCTTTTCTCTCTTTTTACCTATGTATCCTCCGAATAGAAAAACCTAGTACCCCCCTAGCTTAAAGGCCGGAGAGGGGTCTTTGATGTTCTCTTTACACCCTTTTCCTCTTTTTTATATTTAATATTTTCTTTTTCAGTTTTAATAATTTCAGATCTAGTTATTTTTTTTTATGGATTTTAATCTAGTCTAGATTTTAAATCTTAGATTTTTTTTTTTTCTGATTTATATCTGTTTAGTGACTGTTTTTTTTTTCTACAAATATATATCTCAATTAATGTTGGTCTCACTTAGCCTATCTTATCAAAAATGCAATTAAGTGCAAGTGTTTAAAGTAATAGACTGTCAATAGTTATTGTTATCTCTTTCTTTTAAAAAATTAAGATAACACAAATATTTATTCTTAATTGCAGTTAGAAATTTTAAATTATGTTTATATTATAATTTGATATTTTTTATTCTATTAATGATTTTTGGTTCGATATCTTTGAGAAGCCTTTATATATATATATATATGTATATAACTCTTTCAAGTACAATTGCATAAAATTGATAATTAAATAATTAGGGAATTTTCTATGCTAATGCAGGCGCCATTCCCAACAACCTCATTGCTGATGTCAGACAAATATTTTTGGCTTCGAAATTAATCAAAATAATGAGTTCCAATGTGTTTATTCACATTCAACTTTGTTGACGAGAAACAAAGATTTATTTAGCATCGAAGCAGCAAAGGTCGGTACTATAAGGCTCGACATATCTATATCTTTATCTATATATGTCGAAAAATGCGAAATTTAATTGTTCGAGTCACTACGTTAGAATAAGTTTCGATTATATAAAAGTGACAAAAGGTACTTCGAGTCACTACCAGGTTATTAATTAATCTTTTATAAAGTGGCCCATAACCACAACTCTCTTTGGTTTGAAACCCGAAGATAGGATTAAGAACCTATCTATTTATAAATGACTCGGAAACGGATTGAGAATATTCAATAGTGAATTAATAGAACATATAGATGGACAATGATCAGTTTGAAAACGAATAAAGAGAAAGGGAAACCAAAAGTGACGGCAGAAGAAAAGTTGAAAACCTCAATCATATACGATCTATATCTATAAACGTAATAGCCTAAGAAGAAAAGTTTAAAACCACAACTTAAATGGGATCAAGAATTGTATACTCCACCTGCTGGTTGCTTTTTTACAAGTAACTTTTTTCTTATTTGGGAAGAAAAATGCTGCATTGGTTGACACATATGCTTCACTTGGGTTCGATCAAATTCTAAACACTGCCATACTGGTGTTACACATATTATTTGGAATCTTGTACACTAATTCTAAGACGAGGCCCATGTTGTGAGATGAGTTCCGCGTAAGGTGTTGGGGATCCACGTTCCATTCATGGATCGAATGAAATACCATGGCCTTTCTTGATGATTAACATTCCATTTGGGGACACCCCAATGTGACTTTATCATTGTGTTCTCGTGGAGTTCGCAACCTATACACCTTAAGGTCTCCACTATGTCTTTTTTCTGTATTAACATGGAGGTTGGCCTATGTTGGGTGTTTAATAACTTTCACCACCCCAATATGACCTAGACCTATACTTCATCTGACATATGGTAACTTTTGAGTTCACATTCATTGCACCACTTGTTGTGCCATGGCTCTTTATAAGGTGTTAGGAGTTCCATCTCAAAAGGTCAATTTATTGAGTGGAGTAGCCCAATCCCTTATAGATCCATTCTCAACCTATATTTTGCTAACTTAGGACTTCATTCGCACCCAACAACGTATTCCAGTATGGACTCAAGAATTGAACCAAATAAGAAAGACGGCTAAAAGATAGAACGTAGTCTCAGTAGCATTTTCTTCTTTTGGTTTTCAAACAAGAAAAAGGAAAAAATTGATTAAACTAGGTATTTTTTTTTGGGTTTTCAAAGCGAAAATTAAGGTGAAAAGAGTTGTAGTTATTTCCTTAATATTTTTTACGGAGAAGATTCATCATTTCTTTCAATGAAATTACCCAATACACATACAAGATTTGAATGAGATCTTTCACTCTACAAAGTTCATTGTCTACCCTAAAAGTATTTTTGTCAAATTATGACAAGTATAGCATAAAAAAAATGAGATAAATACGATAAAGTCAAGTTCAATCTTTAAATTGAACAACTTAACCTAAAAAAAGAAAACAACTCAAACACAAAGGCTACCATTCAAACAAATTGATCACAATCAGACGAGACACGAGAGACTAACTGAAATATATACATCAAGACAAAATTTAGATAACTCTCCTCTCCCTACTAAAGCACTATGGACGAGGGAGTGACAAATCTACCTGTTATTTTTTCTTCTTCTTATTTCTCTTTTTGGTTCTCATGCTTTGAACCTTGAAGGAGATCTTTTGTTGTACTTGAAAGAATTATTAATGTTGAAGAGACTAAATGCACATATCAAAGAACTGTTACTGTCCAAAACTTAATTGAAGTCTAGATTAAATGTTAACCAATCTGTAAAAATAAAGGTAATAAGATTACAAGTAAAAGTCTAATCTCATTTTTTTAAAAAAATTACAATTGATTAAGTAATTAACTTGTTAACAAATAGTAGTCGTTCATAGAGTGAATCTGACAAGCAATAATTAATCACGTGGCATCTACTCCAAACTGACACATAGAAATCTGACGGAAGTTGGAATGTATAGATTATTTTTGGGTTATTATAAAAAAAACTTTTTAGCGAAAAAAATCTTAAGTTTTTCATTATATAAACCAAAATAATGATTTTTTTTTATTTTAGTAATAAAAATTTTAAATTTCTGATTATATCAAATAAAATTTTAAAATTTTGAAATCTAATCAAATTGAACTCAAAACAGGTATTTAATCAACAAATATATAATATGATTAAAAAATGACTTTATTTTTTAAGTAATCTATACCCATGAACTATGTTTTTTTTTTATTTCTTAAGTGGTCTACAATCATGTTCTATTTTTTTAAAATTTATTTTAATTAAAAAAATCAATATTTTTAGTATAGAATGAAATAATTTTCACTAAATTAGAATACTTCTTGATATAAATAATCTCATATAGTCGTGTATGACAAAGTACAATTAGAAGAAATGAGCCATTTAATTTAATTTGTAGGCTAATTTGTTTCGATTTTATAATCCAAAAGTTTTATTTGATATAATTTAACTAAAAACTCAATTTTTTTTTGCTAAAATTAAACAAAAACAAGGTTTTATTTTTGACATACTAAAAAATGGAGGGTTTTTTTGGCTAAAATTAAAAAACTCATAGTTTTTTTTACATAATAACCTAATAGATTATTATAACATTGCTCAATTATTTGATAATTGATTAACATATTATAAATAAATGACGATGTTCAGGGTTAGAGGGTTAGAGCTGTGCTCTGGATTAATTAGTATGACCTATACTTAATTATAACAAAGTAGAGGATAATTGGATTAGAATATTAAAATGTACTCCCAAAAGGGTCGTCACAACACTTCCACGTATCGAAAAAGAATAAGCAGTCGCAATGAGAACAACTCTTCCTATGTATCTCGACAAGATTAACGGTTGCAAGGATGATTCACTTAGTATGCATAGGAATAAGTAGGAATAAAATAATATTAAGAATTAACAAAAGTGAATAAACCAATTATGGTGTCAACTGGAAGTTAGCAATAGAAATAAAGTACAGAAAAATAAATAGTTAGAAACTGATGAAAGTGATACCGTCCATCTACTAGTTTTAATTAATTAGAGTGGTTAAAATTATAAGATAGTAAGTCCAGTCATATCATTAAAAATATATATAAATAATAGAAATGAAAGTACTGAAAATTAAATAAAGGAGTATGAACGGTTGTGAGGGAAAACAATATAAATCACTAAATAAATACGCATAATAATTAAAAAAGAAATAAAGTAACTGATCACACTCAACGCAACAATACATATTACTTTAGGAAGGGGAGAAAGCATAGTAATTGATTGTACTTTTAGTAGCAATACGAATTACTTGCCAAGTTAGAGATTCAAGACATATATATATCTATATATATATATATATATACAACACTTCAAACTTGTGCTATAAGTTAAGCACGAAAGTTGTGGAGAGTAGCTTGGTGCCCAAAGATCGTTTATGCAAATTGTCATGCTAATAATAAAATTAATACAAGTTTATGTATATATAAATGTGTATGAATATCTATATATGTGTGCATGTAGAAATGAAAAAAAAATAACTCGGAGACCAAGTCTAGGATATGCTAGTGAAAGTGTATTATAGCTAATATATATATATATATATATATATATATATATATATATTATAGTAATAATATGGTTAAACCACTGAAACAATAATACTGAAAATGTAATAATATAACTACATGTATGAATGGACATGTGGTGCATGTGAGAAGACTTGTTAGTCAAGCCTAACACTAAAGTCATATAAATGCAAATGAAATGCAAATTAAAATGAAAATGATGGTGATAATAACAAAACTAACAATCGGCCAACACCAAGCACTAGCAACCGAGAAGATGATGTGAAGCGATGGTAGATATAACAAATAAAGGGTCAAAGAGAGTAGTTTTAGTGTTGGTAAAAGAACCAGGGTGATTAATTATATGTGGATGTAGGAGAAAAACAAGAAACGATGATGGCGGTGAGGATTATAATGGGAATGTTCACGTATATGGGTATGTGATGATGAATATGGCTACGGCAAGCAAAGGATTTGAGCTTGAATTATGGTGATGAGGATTAGAATGCGAATAGCTTTGGTTTAGAAGAAATAAGGTGACAAGGTTAGTGCTTATCATCTTGGTAAGTGGAAAAAAGGCTTGAATGACTTCAGTTGAGAACAAGCGCGAGAGGAAGATAGGAAATAAGTAAAAGAGAAAATGTATTACCTCTTGATACAAAGGGACATATGCCTATTTATAGATATCTTGCAAACGATGAAGAGGTGAACAAGATTTCATAAGCTCATCATAATTAGACACCTAAGCATAATAGGTGACATTAAGAGAGTATTAGGCCCAAGAATAGGAAAAATCATTGAAACAAAGAGAAAGATTTTATGTAACATAGAGATTGGGCAAAATGTGTTAACGATTGAATAAACGACACGTGAGTGAAGCTGACGCAGAAGGTGAGCATAAATGATATGTAAAAAAATGAAAAACGACACATGAGTGTGGCTACCATAGAATATGAGCACAAATGATGTGTGAAAAGTGAGAAATGACATGTGAATATAATCGCCGTAAAAGGTGAGTACAAACGACGTTTGAAAAATGAGAAACGACACGTGAGTGTGGCCGCTATACAAGGTGAGCACAAACAACGTATAAAAAAAGAGAAACGATGCATGAGTATGGCCGTTGTACAAGATGAGCACAAACAACGTGTGAAAAATGAGAAACGACATGCGAGTGTGGCTGTCGTACAAGGTGAGCACAAACGACGTGAAAAATGAGAAACGACATGTGAGTGCGGCCATCATACAAGGTAAGCACAAATGGCGTATGAAAAATGAGAAACGATACGTGAGTGTGGCTGTCGTATAAGGTGAACACAAACGACATGTGAAATATGAGTATAGAACTTGTACACTCTCACGCATTCGTGAAGGATAACTATCTTCAGACATGGGGAAGAATGTCTGCCTCATTTAGAGAATATGAGTTTTTATGAAGCAAAATTAGGAATAATGTAATCACGAAGAACTTAGGAAATTGTCAAAGATATAAAATTTCATCACAAAGGATTTGAAGCTAACTATAAAAAAAGTCCCTAGTATAGGGCATCTCCATTAGTTTAGACTTATAGATAGAGAAATTACCTTTATGAGAAACATTGATACACAATTTTCTCTAATTAAAACAATTTCTCATTCCTTAGCCAACCTTTTATTGACCTCATTTGTGATTTAGAAATGGATTGATATTGGCCCTTTGTTACTAACTTTCATGGATTATTTTACCTCTTTGGACCTTATAGTGGTAGAGCTTTCAAATAACATAGCAATCAGGCATAGCATGGTACACTTTTCTATGAAATAAGTAGAATTTATGGTTTTTTGCCTGTTCTGACGTTAGATGCGCTGTACCTAGTAGACGACGTACTTCCCCTTCTTCTATCCATGCTTCTGTTAGGACAACAATCTGCTCAGGTGTCAATGGTATTTTAGGGAGAATAGGCCGATTTCTTTTATCTTGTTGAGGTCTTTTGACTAAGGTAACTTCTCTCTTTCATTTAGAAAAAGATGAAGTACCCCAATTTTTGGTAGCAAATTTCCTGAATGGTGTGGATTTGTATAATTCTATGATTATTTCTTCTGTGTAGTTTACTATCAACATTAATTCAGAAAAATTTGAGATAATGTGATTCTGAATGTGAATCTTGTATTCAGCTAGTATACCTTTGATACACATTTGGATGAGTTCATCCTCCGAGATGATTTCTTTATAGTCCAAAGCTTTTTCTTTGAATCTATTTGCATCGACTGCCAGTGATTCATTTTCTTTTTGTGTTATACTAGAGAGGTTGGACAAGCTTAGCTTATGCTCTGTGACGAAGAACTTGGTATAGAATGTTGCTACCAATTCTTCACATGTGGAGATAGTACTGGCTTGTAGATTGACGAACTATGAATATGCTCGATCAGTACGAGATTTGGAAAATTCCCTCAATCATAATTCATTGTCACTAGTGTAGATTCCAAGGTCATCCAAGAAACCAATAATGTGTTCCCTAGCATAATTTTTCTTTCTATTAAATTTCTTGAATTGAAGATTGGTGTAATCTTTTGGATATGGCTTAGAAAGGATATGCAAAGGATAGGGAGGTTGGAAGTTTATTGTTGCTACAATCTTATCGGCTCTTTCTGTCTCCACTTTAAGCACTTCTTGTAGTTGCTCTTTGATAATAAAACTATGTGAAGTGTCATTATTCGTGCCCATTGGAACTGTCTGGAACTGTGACAGAAGAATTAACAAGACTTTCTTATGTTCCTAGCATGGTAGGATTTTGATTACCTGATGTAGGTAAATTGTTGTTTTTGACTTGATGGGACAGGGATAGAAGTCTATGATCCATTTCTTTTTTCTAATTTAACCAACTTTCGCATTTCTAATTTAACCAACTTTCGCATAATGAATTCTTGAGACTGCATTCGGCTTTGTAGTGTGATTTTCATTTGAGCAAGAGTTTCTTCATATTGAGTTGATGTTTCGAAACTTGGTGGGTTTTGTTTGTCGGCCATTTGAAAGAATAAGATAGAAAATGGGAGAAAAGGGAAAAATAATTGAGAAAAGAAAAGAAAAGAATGGAATTTTAATAACAAGAATTTAAGGGAAGAGAAATAATGAAGTGTTTGAAATAGACAGAATTTTGGTAGTGTTTCGAAACAAAATTTTGAGAAGTGAAACTGGCAAAGCTTCATTATATATGAAACAAAATTTTAAGAAGTAAAATGGACAAAGAGACAGGATGCACTTCTGGATCTAAGGGAATCCTAGAGAAAGCTTAGTTTTCCTAACACTATTCCCCAGTAGAGTTACATTTAAATATTCGAAGTCAGAGTTGTACTTTGGATTAATTAGTATGACCTATACTTAATTACAATAAAACAGAGGATAGTTAGATTAGAATATCAGAATGCACAACAAAAAGGATCATCACAACGGTTTCACATATCAAAAAAGGATACACGGTCACAATGAAAATAACTCTTCCTACATATCTCAATAAGATTGGCGGTTGCAAGGATGATTCACTTAGTGTGCATAGGAATAAGTAGGAACAAAAAAATATTAAGAGTATACAGAGGCGAATAAACTGACTATGGTATAAATTAGAAATTAGCAACATAAATAAAGTATAGAAAAATAAATAGCTAGAAACTATCGAAGATGATACCGTCTATATGCCAGTTTTAATTAATTAGAAATAATAATAAATAATTAAAATTAAAGTGCTGAAATTTAAATAAAGCGGTATGATCAGTTGCGAGGGAAAATAATACAGATCACTAAATAAATGCACACAATAATTAAAATTGAAGCAAAGTAACCGATCGCACTCAACGTAGTAATACATATTACTTTACGGGGAAGAGAAAACATAGTAATTGATTGTACTTAAAGCAGCGATGTGAATTACCTACTAAGGGAATCCCGGAGAAAGCTTAGTTTTCCTAACACTATTCCCCAGTAGAGTTACATTTAAATATTCGGAGTCAGAGTTGTACTTTGGATTAATTAGTATGACATATATTTAATTACAATAAAACAGAGGATAGTTGGATTAGAACATCAGAATACACAACAGAAAGGATCATCACAACACTTTCACATATAAAAAGAAAAATAGGCGGTCACAATGAAAATAACTCTTCCTGCATATCTCGACAAGATTAACAGTTACAAAGATGATTCACTTAGTGTGCATAGGAATAAATAGGAACAAAATAATATTAAGAGTATACAGAGGCAAATAAACTGACTATGGTATAAACTAGAAGTTAGCAACATAAATAAAGTATAGAAAAATAAATAGCTAGAAACTATCGAAGGTGATACCGTCTATATGTCAGTTTTAGTTAATTAGAAATAATAATAAATAATTGAAATTAAAGTGCTGAAATTTAAATAAAGCAGTGTGATCAATTGCGAGGGAAAATAACACAGATCACTAAATAAATGAACACAATAATTAAAATTGAAGCAAAGTAATCGATCGCACTCAACGTAGTAATACAGATTACTTTACGGGGAAAAGAAAATATAGTAATTGATTGCACTTAAAGCAGCAATGTGAATTACCTACCAAGGTAGAGATACAAGACAAATATATATGGTAGAGATACAAGACAAATATATATATATATAAATATATATATAAAATATAGAGAGTGCAACATCTTGAACTTGTATTATAAGTCAAGCACGAGATTCTAGAGAGTAGCCATTGTGGAGAGTAGCTTGGTACTCAAAGATCGTTTATGCAAATTGTCATGCTAATAATAAAATTAATACAAGTTTATGTATATATAAATGTGTGTATGAATATCTATATATGTGTGCACGTAGAAATGAAAAAAAAAATAACTGTGCACGTAGAAATGAAAAAAAAAATAACTCAGAGACCAAAGTCTAGGATATGCTAGTGAAAGTGTATTATAGCTAATATATATATATATATATATATATATATATATATTATAGTAATAATATGGTTAAACCACTGAAACAATAATACTGAAAATGTAATAATATAACTACATGTATGAATGGACATGTGGTGCATGTGAGAAGACTTGTTAGTCAAGCCTAACACTAAAGTCATATAAATGCAAATGAAATGCAAATTAAAATGAAAATGATGGTGATAATAACAAAACTAACAATCGGCCAACACCAAGCACTAGCAACCGAGAAGATGATGTGAAGCGATGGTAGATATAACAAATAAAGGGTCAAAGAGAGTAGTTTTAGTGTTGGTAAAAGAACCAGGGTGATTACTTATATGTGGATGTAGGAGAAAAACAAGAAATGATGATGGCGGTGAGGATTATAATAGGAATGTTCACGTATAGGTGTATGTGATGATGAATATGGCTACGGCAAGCAAAGGATATGAGCTTGAATTATGGTGATGAGGATTAGAATGTGAATAGCTTTGATTTAGAAGGAATAAGGTGACAAGGTTAGTGCTTATCGTCTTGGTAAGTGGAAATTATCGTCTTGGTAAGTAGAAAAACAGGAACTAGATGAGTTAACAAGAGGAAAAGAAAGCTTGAATGACTTCGGTTGATTCGGTTGAAAACAAACACCAGAGAAAGAGAGAAAATGAGTAAATGAGAAAATGTATTAATGAATTTGGGACTGCCTCCCTCTTGATACAAAGGGACATATGCCTATATATAGATATTTTGCAAAGGATGAAGAGGTGAACAAGATCTCACAAGCTCATCATAATTAGACACCTAAGCATAATTGGTGTCATTAAGACACCAATTGATTGTTAGACTTTTGACAAGTTGCTTATGTGGTGTCACAAGTAGAGCTTGACCCCTAAGCATAATAGGTGTCATTAACACACAAATTGATTGTATTGTTAAACTTTTTTGACAAATTGCTTATGTGGTGTCATAAGTAGAGCTTGACCCCTAAGCATAATAGGTGTCGTTAACACACAAATTGATTGTTAGACTTTTGTCAAGTGGCTTATGTGGTGTCATAAGTAGAACTTGACACCTGACACCACTCTATTGGCTGTTCCAACAATATTTGTTTAATTGTTTCAATTTTGTGTTAGACAAGTGGTCGAAATGTTTTCAATTGAGCGGGTGTTGATATCTCATCATAAATAGAATTTTCAAATAGTTCTTAGTTTCTTGTTAACATGACACAGATTTAGTAATTTTATGGTGAAAAATAGGCGCATCAGATTTTCTTAATTGATCTTCTATTGTATAATTATCATATTATTTGTCATTTAATATTTTTAGTTAAAATTAATTATAAAAAATTATCTGTCCAAGACAGACTAACCATATTTCTCGATCAATACGATTAAATGATAACAAATATTGAGATTAAGCATCTGATTGTAATAGCAACAATGAATTTGAGTTTCTGAAAATTATTTACGTTATGGAATTTGAAAAGGGTTATCCGAATTCTTAAAATCCAGCGCTCTATACAACATCTGGGAGGCACGATCACTAATTCTCGAGGCGAATCCTTTGGCGCGTGAAAGCGACGAAAGGAGACAACGACGACGTATCAGCCTCGGGAAAGCAACGTTGCTTCTCCACATCAGCATCATACGTGGCATTTTATTCACTACCGTCCAAAAAGTTAGGGTTTTTCTTGATTTCCCGTTACAATTTCAATTCACAACGCCAGGGGATAAGCTCTGAGTCGACTCAGATTCAACTCGGTGAGTCGGTAGACTTGGTTTTCGAATCACGCATTTATGATCGTTTCCGTTTCATTTCCGGTCACCCCTTTTTGTTTTATTTGAAATTTTTGATCTTGAAAGGAACAAAAATAGAAAGAATATGATGATGAAACAGTGTTTTTTTTTTCCCTTTTTTTTCCTGATTAAAATTTTTGGGCAAGTTTGATTTTTTGGGTTGTTGTTGAAAAAGACTTATTGGGTCACTTTCAGTGAAGTGGATTTTTCTGGTATTGATTCAAATTTCAAATTTTTGTAATAACCGGTATTTATTTGTTGAACAAGCTCACAGAGCAGTTGTTCAGATTCATTGATTTATTCTTTATTTGTATCTGTTCATATTATATATTTGTACTCATATATGAATTGGAATTTTATTGAAAGATTCTTAATCCGTTGTTTTCATTTGATGCAATAGGGATGAGTGGTACTTGAAGAAAATGGTGTGCCAAGCTATGAATTCGTGGACATTTTGCGAGTTAGTGGCTGCATTTCTTGATCTTTCAATAGCTTATCTTTTGCTTTGTGCGTCGAGCCTTGCTTTTTTGGCCTCAAAGTTTCTGGGTTTGTTTGGATTGTGTCTGCCATGTCCTTGTGATGGACTGTTTTGGAAGCCAAGGAACAATCAATGCCTGCAAGGACAATTAGTGGATTGCCCTTATGAGAAAATCTCTTCAGTTATGTTCTCAGCGAAGAGTAAGTTCCCTTTTGATCCCATTTGGGCTGAAGACCAAATTGGAAACACGGGTTTGAAGTTTGGGAATGAGGGCAATCTTCAAAATGGGCACGTTGAATTCGAATGTGCAGCCTCAAGTGGTTCCTTTACAGAGAGGAGGTTGGGAGATTTGGCTGAGAGACATTCAGTGAATAAACCAGGTGTTGAGTTTGGCGCAGGGAACTTGGCAGGTTCAAATGAAGAACAATATGATCTTAAGGGGAAGAGGGTCGTTGGTAGGAGGCTGAGACATGGTCTGCGTCGTCGTCGCAGGGGTGCCTCTGTTAGCTTTGGAAAGCTGTCCTCATTTTCGTCATATGATACGTTACAGTCAGATGCGCAGTATACTCCTCAATCTCTTTCCAGTATCAGTAAAATGGCGAATGAGGTTACTGAAGATACTAATAATTATGGAGGTGATGCTCATCATTCTGTATTTGATCTGAAGCTAACCTTTTTCTTTCCATGAGTCCATACACATTCTTTAGGTAGCTATTTGAATTTGGCTTTCACATTTGATTTTTCATAGACATTTCTACAAATTAGAAATCTTTGATTGTGAAACAGTTTCTTGCTCGCTTGCTTTATTTGTTTTTTATTTGTCCCCTATTCGTGCTGATTTGTTTTCTTATGCTAACAATGATCTAGTTTTAGATGACAGAGAAGCTCCAAAAGATTTTGGTTCCACTGATAAAGTTTCACTTGGGCTTGAATTGAATGACTCAAAGGACGGAAATAATCACTTGCAAAGAGAAGAGGTATCAATTGAAGAGTTGGGGTGTGATGCACCAAGGGATTTAAATTTCGATAAGAATGAGAAGAATATGATTAGAGTGTTGGAACAAGCACTAGAAGAAGAGCACGCTGCTCGTTCTGCTCTGTACCTTGAACTTGAGAAAGAGAGAAGTGCTGCTGCTACTGCTGCAGATGAGGCCATGGCCATGATATTGCGCTTACAAGAAGAAAAAGCATCGATAGAAATGGAGGCAAGGCAATATCAGAGGATGATTGAAGCCAAAGCTGCTTATGATGCTGAGGAGATGAACATTTTCAAGGAGATTTTGTTAAGAAGAGAGAGAGAAAAGCATTTCTTGGAGAAGGAAGTTGAAGCATACAGGCAAATGATATTGGAAAATGATCAATCCTATTCTGATGTGCCAGAGGCGCCTGCTATTCTGCAGCAGGACTCTTCTACTCTATATTCAAAACAAGACCCATTGCTGATGCTAGAGCAGATAAATGAATCCATTCAGAAACCAAAGTCAGAAATTGTGATTAGTTCTCTAGATTATGAGTTACCATCATTCAATTCACAAAATCATACTCTTGCTTTTGGGAAACATTTAGAAATTCCTCAAATGGCTGAAGATGATTCTTTAAAAGAAATTGATATGCATGGGCATCCCAGTATTGACACGCATTCACATTTCTTAAATAGCACAAGGACTAATCTTGAATTTCCGGAGAAAGGTACCATGGATGAGAATCTGTTTTCTCAACAGAGGGAGGTGGAGAGATTGGAGGCATGTTCAAAAGGGAATGAGTTGATTACTCCTCAAGGACTTAATTTGCATGAAAAATCTATCACCCCAGTAGTGGAAGGCCCAGATCCAACTGGCAGCTCTAGTGTATGCGTAGACTTTACTTCAAAGGCATCCGATATTCCATATCCTGAAAGCAAAGATCCACCTAATGTGGTGCTTGATGCGGAGTCTTGTGTTTATGATGTTCATGTTATTGATGATGAATCTAAGGTGTTGAATGAAATGAGTGCAGAGAAAAGCGAACATCAGTCTGTAAGTGCTCCCTTGAAAGTTTTGAGAAAATGGGGTAGTACGTCTATGAGCATGTCAGGAACTCGGTATGACATGAACAGAAGTAGTTCAGACATAAGTAGTGGATTACCACCAAGAGGCTACTCTCGAGAAAAAACTGCACCGACTGATTTGCGACGAAATTCCATGTCTGCAGTTGACTATGAAAGACTGAAAATTGAGAATGAAGTCGAGTGGCTCAGGGAAAGGTTGAGGATAGTGCAAGAAGGAAGGGAGAAACTGAACTTCTCTGTGGGGCATAGGGAAAGGGAAAAACTCCAGTTGCAACTTTTGGAGGATATAGCCGGCCAGCTTCGTGAGATTCGGCAACTAAATGAGCCTGGAAAGGCCGAGCGCCAGGCTTCATTTCCCCCTGCATACTCTAAGGTCAACTTTTTTATTTCTCACTTATTTTTCTTTTCAAACTTATATCACGACTTTGTCCTTAAATGCCAATATCTTTCTTGTATTTTTATTTAATTTTTTTAAATTCAAATTTTAGTTTCTAGTATAGGTGGATTTTGATGGTCTTATTTCCTTTGTGGGATACTGAGGTCTTTCTAGCAGGAAGCATTTCAATTATAGTTGGTTGGTAATACACTGGATTGATTAGCTGGTTGTTGAAGTAGCTCTTGGTTAGATTACTTCTAGACAAGGGGTTTTCTTGCAATCTTTCCTTTTATGCAACTCCTGCGGTTGTTTAAGAATTTTGCACCAGGTGGGAGATTGGGAATCTGTTAAGCAAAGACATAATGTCTACAGACTTGGGGTGTTACCTTTTGCCCCCTTAAATTTGAATAGTTCGTGGACTGAAATTTATGCTCATTAGCTGGTGGTCACTGTTGAATCCAGATTGTGGTATTGGGAAGGTTAATGTTAGTTACCTACCTGAAATATTTGTCCGCCTCCTATTTCTATTACAATTTCGAAGAGTGATCCAGTTTATCCTCTGTTGTTTTGGAAGTTAAAATGAGGTACGACTAATAAACACGTCATAAAACTTGGTGGTTTTGCTTGGGGAAGTTTGAGCCATATCTCAGATCACTGTTGTCATTTGATTGCCATCATTGTCTCTATTTTATTAGGAAGCAGCATACAAAATACATATCTTAATTTCAGATTACTGCTGACTTGGAGATGAAATGCATTAGTGCTCTGTTTCTGTAATTATATCAAGCAAGTTACGACAGGTTCATTTACAACTCTATTGTTGTTAGTGTCCTAGAAAAGAAATGTTGTATTCATGATTCTTTTCTTATTATGACTAGTTGATTATTGTTATGGTTTTCTTTTTTACGTCAAATCCAAAAATTATTAATCTTTTAGGGATGCATGAAATTTGGTTGTTACCACTTTTTGCTGATTGCCGAAGTTAAATCTTTTCAGGTTACATCTAAGAAAAGACGCTGGCGAAGTTCATCTATAGGAGTTTATAGAAGTACTTAATCAACGTACAAGAACTGTCCCTTTTGTGACATCCGATCAAGGTAGACGAACTAGTTATAAATAGCTTTTGCAATCAAACGCTTTTCAGAGTCCTACCCTCAAATCAATTTAGTTAGAAACCGATATGGTTCTGCCCAAGTAATTAGCGCTGGCACGAAATCTACGAAACTAGCCTTCTGTGGAATTGTAAATGAATGGAATAAAAATCGAGTGCCGAACCCTCAAAGAACATATGCTTGGTTCTTTTCCTTATCTGGAACTGGTATGGAGTTGTGCTGGATCATGTGCAGGTGGAAAAAAAAATGGTAAGAGTAAATATGAGGTGTTTAGTTGTTTACTTTGTAGGTCTTTCATCTGTTCTTTTGACAATGTTCTTAGCCTTGTAGCTGCCACGTGAGAAATAAATTTTGTACGATGTTTTGCACATCACTTGAGAAATAAATTTGAATCTTGGCGTGTTTCATTATTATTTTTTATCTGTTTCATTTTTTGCTAACAACATAATATCATAGCATAAACATTTGTACTACGCTTTTTTCTTGAAGAAGTCATTGTTAAATGCGATTACAGATCATTTGAACTGGTTGTTGAATTCAGGGGAGAAAACAGTGTGTATATAGATAAATGGTGAAATTCTTCACAAAGCACTTTTACCATAAATATGTATATGTTTGATTGTTAAACACTTGAAAACAACACCCATTTTGTCATTTAAACTTGCCTTTAAACTTCAAAACATAATCTGCCAACAACCTAAACAAGACTAAATCAAATCAGATTAAACCTCACTCAATCTCGAAACAAACCAAACCAAACCTACATTAAATCAGCACTCAGAAAAGGGAATATCGCCATCATGGAAACTCTCATATAACAACTTAAAAATAATATAATCAATATTTGAAGAAGAGCCTAGTGTGGAAATATCCTGGAGCTGCGCTGAGGAACTTTTCTGATGATTGCCAGGATAAGATCAAGGTAAAGTGACAACTGAGCGAGAGCTTAGAGGGTTATTGGGAGACACATGGCTGCATACAAGGGATAAGCTACGTATTTGAGTCGAGGGTTAGAACAAAAATGTGATAATTTGGCTTTGACATTCAATATCACGACAGTCGGATAGATTGTCATGATTAAGAAAGGCAATCACATGGATAATCAAGTTTGTCTCGATATTCTATACGGGAGTTGCGATAGAAAAGGAAATTTTCTGGAAGATCAGAATTTGTCAAGACATTCTATATATATATCGACATTCTATATATATGTCGTGACAATTAGAAAACCGTGTGAAGACATAGTATTACCATCTATAGGCTTTACTGTAATGTAAAGGTTTCAAATTTCTTTATTGTAATTGAATGGGTAGATTAGTAGGCTTAATTACAATTAGAAAAGTGAGTGGAGAGTCTTTATGGGTCATCTCTGTAATTGGGTAATTAAGGAGTGATGAGAGGAGAGTTTCTTGGTTCAGAAAATGAGAATCTTTTTGGTATGATTCTATAAGTAGATGTGTTGGTGAATACATCTGATAACAATCTGAGGAGAACTATTAGAATATATCTCATGATGTAGAATACAAGGGGTTGTAAGTCTCCTCTGATAATCAAGGTAGAGAATAAGAAAATACAGAAAGATGTGGAGAGTAAAGAGTGAGTGTTAAATACTAGAGTTTGCTTGATTCTTTTTGGGTTCTTGTACGAAGCTTCTTCTTTAGATAAATAGACAAAGAAAAAGGATGGACAGAGAGAATTAGTAAGACAGAGAGAGAGTGAAATACTTGGGTATATCATAATTCTTTCTGGAAAAGTGTGGGAATTGCTTTCTAATTTGTGTATTATTATTTATTAATAATATTGTTGCGGTGTGCTAGAGTAGACATAGGCCGATTTATGGCTGAACTACTATAATTCTTGGTATCTTGTTATTGCTTTGATGGTAGTTTCTTGAGCGTTTGTTTTCTATAAGATTGATCCGTCTGGTATCTTGATTGTTTTGTCGTGCTTGGTGTTTTTTTGATCTCTTCGCTGAGTTCATTTTTCCTTTTATCCCCAACAAGTGGTGCAGTGAGCATGGATTGACTCATATAGCTTCTAATTTTCTTGTTGGAGATGGCAACAATGGATGTTGAGATGCGACAATTTGATGATAATGGAGATTTCAGGAGTTTGGTGAAGATAGATGGAGACAATCTTGTTTCAACAGAAGGAGGCTCAAGAGATTCCTGGAGAGTAGATCTTCAAGCTACCATATCCAAAGTAGGAAAGACCAAGAATGAAGAATTTGAGCAGAGGATAGAGGAAGGCAAATCACAATAATGAGGCTCTCAGTGAACGAGGAACACCTGATAAGAGAGTAGGCAATGGGATGAGGGAAGTCAAAGATGCTTCAATCATAATGGGAATCTTAGATGTCTTATTTTCTTTGATGGTGCAACTGTAACTGGAAGTGCAGTGTCTGTCGAATCAGAAGAGAGATTTGTTTCGACAAGAATATGTTTGTTGCATTAGAAGAGAAATCTATTGTTGTAGGGATATGTTCGTCAAGACATGTGAAAAGGCTGTCATGACAGTGCAGACAATATAATATAATTGATGCATGAAAGGTTGGAGCATATTTGGGAGAAAGGTCTGGCTGTGTTGTATTTGAAGGATCTATTTGGGAGTTTAACAGGTTGGTGCATGCAACACAAGGAGTTCTAGACTTCGGTCATGCAAATCTTAGTGGTGCTTCAAGAATTTTGTCGCATGGTAGAGGCATGTATTATTGCCTTTGAAAAATGTTCGTTCTAGGAAGTCGTAGGTTAAGATATCAAAGAGCAAGGGACATTGAATTCAAAGCTAGGTGGAGATTTGTGATAGTTTGGTTTTGACATTCAATGTTGAGACAATCAGACAGACTGTTATGATAGAGATTGAAGAATTACGATAGAGATCAAACTAGTTGAAGTCTGATGGGTGCACTTTGGGAGAATGGATCAAAAGAGAATGAGAGTTCTGAACTTGAAGTCGGGCTTACAATCTCAGAAACTCGCATGTAATTGATCCATGGACTTCATTACATGAAGAGGCTTCATCTTCGTAACATCAAAAATAAGGTACGTTTGGTATGAGATGAAGGATAAAAGGCCAGTTCAGAGGAAGCCAGGGATAGAGGACATAAGGTTATGGAAACTCCATGATACTGCAATGATCAAGTTCAAGGGTCGTTTGATCTTGATCAATAAGCATGGCACTGAGCTAGGGTAAAGCAGCAGTGGAAGATTGAATTCAAAGCCATGTGGAGATTTGTGATAATTTGGCTTTGACATTCAATGTTATGACAGCCAGACATATCATGACTGAGAAAGGCAGTCACATGGAGAATTAGGTTTGTCTCGACATTCTATACGGGCGTCGCAATAGAAAAGGAAAATTTCTGGAAGATTAGAATTAGTCAAGACATTCTATATATATGTCGTAACAATTAGAATACCGCGTGAAGACTTAGTATTACCATCTATAAGCTTTACTGTAATGTAAAAGTTCCGGATTTCTTTATTGTAATTAAGTAGGTAGATTGATAAACTTAATTACAATTAGGAAAGTAGGTTGGAGAGTCTTTATGGGTGATCTCTATAATTGGGCAATTAAGGAGAGACGAGAGGAGAGTTTCCTGGTCCAGAAAATGAGAATCTTTTCGGTATGATTCTATAAGTAGGTGTGTGGGTGAATACATCTGATAACAATCTGAGGAGAACCATCAGAATACATCTCAAGATGTAGCATATAAGAGGCTACAAGTCTCTTTTATAGAGATAGAGAGACGAAGCCTATTCTCTGGTAGTCAAGGTAGAGAATAAGAAAATATAGAAAGAGATAGAGAGCAAAGAGTGAGTGTTAAACATTAGGATTTGCTTGATTCTTTTTGGGTTCTTGTACGAGGCTTATTCTTTAGGTAAATAGACAAAGAAGAAGGATGGACAGAGAGAATTAGTAAGACAGAGAGAAAGTGAAATACTTGGGTCTATCATAATTCTTTCCGAAGAAATTGTTGTGTGGGAATAGTTTTGTAATCTGTGTATTATTGTTTATCATTTTTATTTTTTATTTTTTATTTTTTATTTATTTATTTTTTATAGTTGAATCTTCAAACTATTGGTTTTCATCCCACCTTAATTCTTGATCCTTTTTCTATCTAAAATATGTGTTAAATGACCATATGCTATGCACATGACCTTATCTCAAAGGGTATAAGTTGGAAACAGAAGCCTAAGTGCAAACTCTTCACTTAAAGAAGGAATAAAGGTGCAACAACAACGTCACCTCCATTGAAGCTCAGATTGGTTGAAAAATGGAGGCTGCACTTTGTAGGTGCGGTGCCTAACGTTATTGGCATTTTCTATAATGCATATTGTTTCTTAATGTATAAATGAATGAATTAATTTTTGGTTAAATTGTGAAATTAATTAATCTATGAATTAAAGTGCCAAAAAACAGGCTAATTTTGGAAGAGAAGTTACCATTTTAAACAAGTGGACATAAAGAACTGACATCTTTGAAAACATCAAGTTCAATATATTTCAATAAACAGAGTTGTGTGTAAATCCCAACGTTCATAATAGTCAAAAAGAGGAAATGAATTTCCCAGTAAAACAAAGTAGAGGGCTTTGGGTTTCAAGTTCTTGTATAGGCTATATTCAAGCTTAAAGGCAACAAATTGCAATAGTCCAAATCTCAAAAATCTTACCATTCACACCAAAAAACTAAAAAATTACAAATACAACTTAACCCAAAAAAAGCAAGACCCAGATGATAACTAAAAAGAACATCATTTTCTC
The DNA here is from genome assembly GCA_002914805.1 of Parasponia andersonii. Classification (NCBI taxonomy): domain Eukaryota; kingdom Viridiplantae; phylum Streptophyta; class Magnoliopsida; order Rosales; family Cannabaceae; genus Trema; species Trema andersonii. The sequence goes on along the minus strand of JXTB01000101.1, from coordinate 213,748 downwards.
TAAAATCTCAAAACCCATAATTGTTTACCTCAATCGAGAGATAAGGAAGATGAAGATAAGGAAAAAAAAAAAAGACAGACAAAAATTCATTTCTTACTTAAATCAAGTTGAAGATGATCAAATCCTTTTTGTTCTTCTAATTTGAGAGAAAATGAAAATCCTAGGTTTTCCCCCAAAAATTCTCTTAGATAAAGAAGAGAGATGCTATAGAGTAGAAGGTGCAAACGTTGATGAGGAAAAAAGACGATGGAGAATTTTTGACTGCCAAATGATTTTTCTTTCTATCTATCATTTAATGCTTCTTTTAGAAAGAAAAAGGGCCAACGAAAAAAAATTGAAGACCCAAGTGAAGTTTGGGGGCCCTAGGTGATATTGTTCCTATTATAAATTCTTATTAAAGTTCATTCCAACATATTTTTAGTTGTGACTACTTAACTGCTTGATTGACATCTATTGATTGATACAAGTATCCCTAACGTTATAAAAAATAGAAGAAAATTTTGGCTACAAATCTCCCACTCAAAAAATTAAATGAGGTATTAGAGGCATCAGTGCTCAAGTGAAAATATTACACGCCAGTCAAAAATGTTACGTAGGGATACAAAACAAATTTTGAGAAGCAGAGAAGCACTTTTCAAAATTCCTCTTGGCTTTTTGGCTTGTGAGGGACCATAGACTGATCCATACATAATATTTAGTTATACAACAATATATAGCATAGTCAGGTGAATATTACCTCATACCACGTGATTTTCCATTGCATTCGGAGGGCACTGCCGGGAATAAGCCAGGGCTTGTGCTTTCCAAACTGAGCTGCCAAGTGGAGTGCGCTGTTGCCTTGGTTGTCAACTAGGCGGAACACGCTTTCCTTGAGAACCTTCCTGTTTAGCAGCAGATTGTAGACATGGGTTGCCTGTTCTCCACTGCCATTCTTTCCCTCTGAGTCTAAATCATGAATAGCCACCGGGAATATATCCAAGATTTTCTCTATACCATCTCTGCTGTTCCCGTTTTCGCAGCGACCAATATTGGTGTGTCATGCACTCCTGTAAATTAAAACATGCTTACTTTCTTCTTTAGAACGGTACTGTTTATTGTCTATAATCCTTTAAATTTGAACAATGTTTTGCACTTCATCAATTGAGACAGAAATATTTAAGGTAACATTTTCCCCCCCCCCCAAATCTTTGAGGTGTATCTTCTTTTTTTTTAATTAGATTTATTTATTTTTTTTGCTAAGTTTCATAGTAAAAACGCTTGTACGCTATAAGAACAAAGCTACTTTGTTGAAGAAGTCATTGTCAATTACATATCATTTGAACTGATTGTTGCATGCATAAAACTCTGTTACATGAATTCAGAGGAGAAAACAATGAACAGATAAGTAGGGAGATTCTTCACAAACAACCTTCATTTCGGCATCAAAACTTCACAACATAACCTTTCAACAAGCCAAATTAACCAAACCAAGCCAAACCAAATCGTATCAAATCGAATAAAACTCACTCTCAGGTCAACAAACAAACAAACCAAAACCAGTTGGAATCAGCGCACACAGAAAAAGGAATATCATCATTGGAACTCTCATATAATACTTATTAAACTCAAAAAGGTAAAAAAACTGATTTTAAGGACCAGACTAGTGTGGAAACATCCTGTAGCTGCGCTGAGGAACCTTTTTGAAGATGGCCATGATAAGATCAAAGTAAAGGGACAACTGAGCGAAAGCGAAAAAGGTTACTGGGAAGCACAAAGCTGCATACAAAGGATAAGCTATGAATCTTAGTTGCTGATTAAGAATAAAAATGTGTCCCGCGCAAAAAGACACCAACATGGAAGCTATGGAAGCAAAAAGCGACGTCAAACCGAGAAGCAGCTTCCGAGGCAAATCGGACGCGAAGTCTTTTTCCTGGTAGCGAGAAGTGAGGATGGAGAGAAAGAAGACGAGGCCGGTCACCGAGAAGCAGAGAGCGACCAACGCCGATATGGCGAAGGCTTTGAACGCCGGCTTGTCTTTCAGTGTGGGAATTCCGCTGTCTGAGTTGACTCCGCCAGGGACGGTTGATGATGCCGTGAATGCGACCGTTGCAACAAGCGCAGCCACGACGGAGCACGACTCAGAGGTCTTGGTGAGCCATTCGCTGCCTTCTTTGATGAGGTCTCCGTGCGTTTGGCAAAAGACGTCGTTTGGTGTCTCCTTGACTTTGTTGTAAAGTGGAAAAAAGCTTGGTGGCATGCTGTCCTTCACGTACTGCAGCAAAAGATTAACAGAGCAGAGTAAATTGAAAAGTGCCGTTTAGTTATTTACTATTATTATGATACTTATACAATATTATTGTTAGATTATATGGTTTAGGGATTTTTTTTAATATTAAAGGTTAAATTTTCATATGATGTTTAATTACAAAAATAATTAATACTATTATTTAATTCTTATCGATAAAATTTTGCTCTAAAAAAATATAATTATAATTGCTGTCACATTGAAATCTAATGTCGTTATATATATAGTTCCTAATAAAAAAAATGAAAAGAAAAGAAAAGAAAAAAAGAAATACAATAATCGCTCCCATATATGTGTGTGTGTGTATATATATAACGATGAGTTATCAGGTGAATTTTACCTCATACCACTTGATTTCCCATTGCATTTGGAGGGCACTGCCGGGAATTAGCCAAGGCTTGTGTTTTCCAAGCTGAGCGGCCAAGTGGAGTGCGCTGTTGCCTCGGTTGTCAACTTGGCGAAACACGCTTTCTTTGAGAACCTTTCTGTTTAGAAGCAGATTGTACACATCGGGTTGCCTGTTCTCCACTGCCAAGAGCACCACGTTCTTTCCCTCCGAGTCTAAATCATGAATCGCCACCGGGAATGTATCCAAGATTTTCTGTATCATCTCTGTTGTTCCAGTTTTGGCGGCTATCAATATTGGTGTGTCATGTATTCCTGTAAAACATTTACTAATTTCTTCTTTAGAATACTGTTTATTATCTATTATCCTGCTTTGATGAATATAACCATGTGATAGCTAAGAAAATTGATGACGAATTTTACTTTCTCTGTATGAACTCAATTATGTCCACTTATTTATCCCTGTTGAGAAATAAATATAAGAAATGTCTCTCTTTTGCATTCATTTCTGTGTTCACTTGCATAATTAGAGATGCAGGCAAAGATCAATGTCTCTAACCACATAAAAACCTAAATAAAATAACACATACGTTGGAAAAATACTAATTTGGTTCATGCAAACTTAAGAAGATCAAAAAGACACGACCAAATGCTAGATATCTTTACATATGGAGTTCAAGTGATGAAAGCTTGGAGACTTGTTTTATTCATTTTTACATGTCGATTTAGTTGATTTTCTTTTTAAGGGAAAACTAGTCTAATGGGAATTAGTTGATCAATACATATGGGATTCTTTATTAGTTATAGCTAGTTGATGTTTTGTTATCCTATATATTGTTCATTTTACTTTTTATCAAACTACATATTATTTTTTTTCAATATATTAATTATGTTTCTAGTTAGGATTCTGTGGTTCACCTCATGCTTCTTCTCTTGGTCGAGTATTAATCATTAAAATAAAACGCAAACCTGTTTACTAATTGTTTCGGCACCCAGTATACTTAACCATTCATCCTCGATGCCGTCATATTAATATATACATATATACATATATATACACACATTTATAATAAAATCGATTGAAACGACTAGTTAAAACAATGTAATTCAGGAACAAATTTCTAGCAGTAATTACCAGATTTACCTTGATCCCTCAGTTTCTTATGGTCTAATTTTGATGAATCAGATTTACTTGAATCCTTGATCCCTCTAGGATCTTGTGATGCCTCTGTTTGATCAATCCCTTCTTTATCAGGAAAGAGCTTCTCTACATCTGTTTGATGATCGGGTTTCATTCCGGTGTTACCATAGGACTTGTAAGATGTGGTATGCTTAACCATTTCATCCATGACTAGTTTAGATTGCAAGTGAAGCTTCTTCTTGTTTTCCATTACCTTAATCCTCGAAATTCCTGCGCAGGCCATAATGTGTTTTCATTCATAATGTTCGTGAAATGTAGATAACAATTATTTTCATTCCGATATGACCTTACGTCATCATGACAACACATACTATTGTAAATGATTTCCACTATATAAGTTTATTTTGCATATACATTTGACAATATAGGAGACTAAAGAAATTAACATGCGTGATTCATTCGATTTCAGTTTGTCCTTTTTACACTAAATACTGAAACAAATTATATTTGACGCTCAATTACTGGTGAATGTGTATATATATATATATATATATATATATATATATATGTTGAAATATTCCTGAGGAGTTTGTATTTCACCAACTAAAACAAACAGTAGACTCTTGACCGGAAAAAAAAAGGTTGATATTGAGGCATTTAAGTAGGTAGGGTTTGCTGCAGGAGTAATATTTTGATTATATATTTGCTTTATAACGTAATATAAAATAGGGATATTATCGAAAACAAGAAACCATTATATTTAGTACTTTAGCGAAAAAACAAACCTAAATATTTTTATTTATATAAAATAAAACCTCATCAAGTAGCGCAGGCTCACAAATATAGTCAAAGTTAAAACTTGACGATAGTAAAAAAAGACATTTTTACCCTTTGAATTCATAAAATAGAAATAAAAAATAAATAATTTGAATGACTAAAAGAACAAAAATGAGAGGGAAGAAAAAAGAGAGACAGCGCGGGGAATTTTTTTTTACTTATTTAACTTTTTTTGCTCTCTCTAGTTCTCTTTCTTTGTCATTTTAATTTAAGAAATTTAAATGATTGAGAGCACTTAAATGAGAGGGGAAAAAGACGATATATTTTATTTCTAAAAAAATTTCGTAAGTATTTTTTTCATTTTTATTATTTTGAATAATTTAAATTACTGTTATTTTCAATAATTATTATTTTTCAAATGTGTTTTGTGATTGTAAAGGGTAAATATGTCTTTTTAAACAATATCAATTTTCAGTTTTGAATATATTTGTTGGTCTAATGCCATTTGATAAAAAAAAAATACAAATTGAAGGTTTTATTTGATAAGAAAATACACATGAAATTTTTATGCTAAAACACTAATCGTGGTAGGTGTTTTTTTTTATTTTAATTTTGGACCTCAAAAAAAAAAAAAGAAGAAGAAGAATTTTCAAAATCTTGTTTGAGAAACTTTTATCATTCATTTCGGTTTTAACAAATAACTAAAAGTTAATCAAGAACGATCATAAATATATACAGTATTCAAAAGCTATTATACATGTTTTAAGTTTTTTTAGAAAAGAAGATGGAAGAAAATAATAATATTACCAAACAAAAGTATTGTCAGATTACTCATAAGAGAGTGGCTGAGAAAAACAAAAAGAATGAAAAGTGTACTAACCAACTCCAAGGACAATTAGCAATGCCTTCACCATAAGCTTGAAAAAAAGCAAAAACGAGTCATAATTTGGTGGAAACGATCGACCTACCAAATGAATTAGAAGATTATAGATGTTGTTATATATACAGATATGATTAATTATTATTAATTCTTTCTAATAAAGTTATAACCATAATCCCCTCAAAAGAGCCAAAAAAAAAAAAAAAGTTATAACTATACTGTTCCACAAAAGTAACGATGCAACCTTGTGATAGTATGCTGACTTGCTCCAGTTTATTCTCATCACTTTTGCTTTTGCTGTCGCTTTTATATTTTCCCTTATCTGGAATTAAGGGAAGGAAGAGCAGCTTGAATTAAATTATTGTTATTTTAATTTCAAAAAGAAAAAATAAATAAAAGACAATCAAAAAGAAAGTGGAAAAGTATTTGGAAATTGAAAGAGAAATTAATTGATGTTCCATCCTCCTTTAATTGTCATCAACATATATATTCCTCTTCTTGAAACCTATTTCATCTTTGTTTTTGCTTCTCAGGCTCAATTTCTTAGCTAATATTTAATTATAATGTGAACGAAAGCACATTTAGTTTATTATTATTTCAAATATGCTTTCTACTAAAATTATCTATATTTATAGCCCATTATATGTTCTTTATCCCTTATGTATACTGCGAAAAGGAGTATTTTGCGCGCGCTCAATTCTTTTTTCCACTCTCTTGTCTCATGATTAAGGCCGAAAAACTAAAAATTTGTACCTAAAACGTACGTCTAATGATGATACATTATTTTAGACTATACGACTTTATATAGTAGTGTGATCGCACATTTATAACATGATATGGTTAAAATATTTAGATACTAAAAACAAAAAAAAGAAAAAAAAACAAAACAAAATACATACACATGATATTAACATATAGTTTAAATTATTCAATTACAACGTGTCATTATTTCGTCACATGATGAACTTAGTTACAAAATGGTATAATAGTTATAAACCTTGAACTGAAGAGTTGCCATTTTTTGGGGGATTCTCTACATCAGCTGAGATACCCTCTTTCTGTACTCCCCATTTTAACTTAATTTCCTGTATTTTAGCTACACAACTCGAATAATTTGTCGAATTAGACTAATTAATTTAATAAAAGTAATAAATTTAGTTGCGAAATATATATATATCTATGTTTTTATAATAAGCACTCACGTTTCAGCAATTTCACGAAGTTCATGCACGTCTGATAATTTTCTGGAAATTGTTCGCTGGTCTCTTTTTGTCCTTTGGCAGTTTTTCTATATGCTGCAATATCTACTGGTGTTTCTTCCAGCTCATCGACTACCAAACCTGACAATTAAAATAGATGTCATTTTAATTATCACGTATATCAAGAATGCTAGAAGAGTTTTTCTTTAGGAATGTCGCACTAAATTGAAGTTAGTTTTTCTGCCAATTGTTAATGAAAACTACTACAAAATATGGGTCGATCTAACGTGGCGTAAACAATGTCGGTTCCTTAATTTTCTTTTTTTTTTTTTTAAAAAAAAATGAGGGGATATGCATCAGTTCCAATTTGAGTCCCAGTGGAACCAATAACGTAAGCACGCCTATAACGTCGATTAAGAACTAACGTGAAAAGTTGTTCATTTAAATTGCTTGCATCAACGTCCATTTAGAAGCAATGTCGTAGTCTAAAAGCCCTTTTATTCAGTAGGACAAGAGTACACGTAAGGGATTAATTCCTGTACCCATTTTCTTCTGATGGATTAATAAACATGTCATTATATACATATACTGACTTTTCTGATCAGGATAATCATTTATATACATAGGGAGTTCTCAAATAGGTAAAGTGCATTTTGCATGGGTTATATACAAAACCCACCATATAAATATGCATATATATATATATATTTAGAAATATATTTCGTTATGTAATTTTGTTTAGCATTCAAATAATCAACCAGATTATATCACTTTTTAATAAAAATAATAATGGAAAAGGTTTCAGTTTTTAATTAAGGTATATAGAACTATTTGAATATTAATTGTGTGATCATATAGAACTTTAATTCATAATTAAGGTATACAGAACTAATTGAATATTAATTGTGTCATGTAGAGCTTTAATTCGTTGGGATAGAGATTCATACAGTAGTATAAGATCCGATCAAATAGGCCAAGGCTGGTGCTGCTTCTGAATGCATTACTTTTGCTGGCTAGAATGTGAAGTGGTGTCAAACCGTCTATATTCAATTTGTTAACGAAGTCCGGATAGTGCTTCATGATCGTAATCGCAAAACCTACAAAAAATTTCAATTTAACAAATAACACAAACACGTACTCCTCAATAAATGAATTCAATTCAAACCTTATCCAGTGAGATATTACTTATTCGTTTTCTTTATTGAAAAAAAGTATATTAATGCACAAGTATGATTAGCACTACAGACTAACAAAAAGAGGTAGAATTCTCAAAAAAATGTTTAGAAGCACGAGTGCTCCGTAGAACCGTACACTAGATAAAGGAAGGAACATGATTTGTATGATTTAGTTTGAAATTTTCAATTATGTATTACATGAAAATATTACTAGGACAGAATTTCGGACACCAAAATTGAATTATAATTAAGGATTTGAAATTCCACACTTCCTATATATGGAATTGAGGTACGTAAAAGTAGTACTACCGGAAATTATTACAATTACTTACTAAAGTAGTCCCCTGCGATGGTAACGTGAAGAATGGTGTCCCCATTTTCTCTTTTCAGGTGCTCTTCCTCCTGGTTAAGCGAATGGAGGTAAAGGAAAGCTTTTTTCTTGCCGTAACGAGCCGCCAAGAAGAGCGGCGTCTCGCCCTTGGAGTTGCGAATGGTGACAACTTTAGGATACTTCTCCATGATCTCTATGCAGACAATCAAGTCCCCGAGGGCCGCCGCCAAGTGGAGAGGCGTGTCTCCCCTCTCATTCTTTATGCTGAGCGTGGCTGGATCGGTGATGGCGTTGATCAATTGCAATGCGAATTTCGTTTCGCCGTCTGCCACGGCTAAATGTAGCGCAGTCTCATCGGCTTTGGTTATCTTCGCCTTTCGAGCCCTCGGACTTTTCCTGTACGTCTCTATGACTTTGTCCCAGTGGCCTTTCATGGCGTCATCGAATAGCTTATCTAGCTCTGCCTGATCACCTAATTCAGCCATGGCTCTTATATTCAGCTAATATTGTGTCTGTATTTGCTTCTTAAATTCATCTCTTAGTACTATAATGTAAAGTTATAGATTAGGGTTTGGTTTCAGTAGCTCGAACCAATGTATATATATATATGTATGTATGTATGTATGTGTGTATAGAATCTCACTGGTGATTAGACTAGCTTCATGATTTCGCTTATTTTTTGCGGTTAGTATTATTAATTTATTTTTGAAATATGCATGATGCCCTGCGTGTTTCACGACTAACACGATATATGTTTCGTCCATGAGAATATTTCTTTTGGTTTGTTTCTCTTTATAACTTTTTTCCACCGTAAGTTTTCAACTTTATTATGTATATTATTTTCAATGACACATTAAATTTCATAATATCTCCCCAAATTTTTTAAGTCATGTTTCAAGTTTGTTTCCCACTAATATGCCTGTTATTCTCTTCATCCCAACTTTGATCAATAACAAAAGTCCACCTTATATAATGGAGAAAAATATGACTGGTGGTTTAAGTTTAAGTAATTGTTGGTTAAAAGAGTGAATCAACAATCTGTGCAAGAAACACATATAGGGGATTTTTGTCATTACAGTTGAAGGAAACTATTCTTGGAATATGAATTATAGCAACATATTAATTGAAACAAGAATAAAGACATTCGGATCAGGAGTTTATGAAACTTTTCCTTTATAAAAAGCAAAGATACCTTGAGACACATTAAATGTACTCATCTATCGAAAGTGTGAAGTAATTCCTTACTTTTTCTTTAGAAAAGATAAAGTATAATGAAACCATGCTGTAATCCTACGCATATCATGTGAGAAATCATGAGACTGTGGTAGATTTTGCAGGTCCATTGCCAGCAATAATTAGCCCTACTAATGCTATTTTCTTTTTAAATCCACAGATAGGTCATGTTAATGTAATTAATTAATTATAGTTTCTTCCATTTTTTTTTTCCAGACAAAAACTTAATATATATATATATATATATGTTAGTGCTGGTACTCGCGCAATGATTCAAAACAAACACACACATGTTCAGTATGATATATAGGGTGAACTGCAACAAAAAAAAGAAAAAACCAAAAACTCGAATTTTAAGTGTTTTGCAATTTAAGTCATAAAGTTTAAACTCTACAAAATAATATATTGAGATTAAGAATTTCTTAAAATTAATACTCTGTACTGACTTTTTGACCAATTTTAGTGATAAAAAATAATAATATTCTCCATTAAAACTATATTAATCTTTATTATTCTCCTTAATTTTAAGGATATTATTGTCTTTTACCATTTATAGTTATTCAAAAAGTCAATTTAGGATATTAATTTTCAGAAATTCTTAATCTCAAAGTATTATTTTATAAAACTTCAAAGTTTAAAATGCCTCCATGTGACCATTTTTGGGAAATCAACATCGTTCGCTACCTTAACTGACACGTAGGGACCTCCCACACTGGCATTGAGCTCCCTTACCCCTTGCCCTGATAAAAGTCTCTGGACTTTCGAACAATCTGAATGTGTTGGTTTATATGGTGAGATCTTGTTTGGGCTATGAAAATGCGATTTGTGATCATTTTTGCGTATGTTAATGTTGAGAAATGAATTTTAATATATGACATCAATATGTTTGCATTGTGGCACGAAATTCGAAATCGACCAGCTCATGTTTTCATCTTATCTTGCATGTTAAAGGGTTGAGTTTAATCCATACCTAAATTGGGCAAGTTATATACCTACAGTTGCTAATTTTCAACATTTTGGAGGGTTATGACATCGGTTTTGCCCTTTGAGACTCCAATATAGAAACCCTACTAAAGAGAGAAAATTGAGCCTCCTAAACACTCCCCTAACCCTTTGATTAGTCACCCCTTAATGCCACGAGAACTAATAGCTCGATATAGCTATCTTGGTGAAGTAAAGAGTTCATTACGGCTTTTCATCTTTGTTTTGAGTAAAAATATAATTATGTTCCAGATTATAAAATTTGAGAAAATTGAATTATTTGGAAAATTGTTTTAGTTTTGAATAATGTTGAGGATATTGTATTGCTCTAGGATCTGTTGTACGTAAGAAAAAAATTTAGTTTATAGAAAACACAACCGTTATGCTGTCTGATTTTCTTAAAATCTAAAATGACACTATTTCTTTTTGGAAATTTAGAGCATTATATAGGAATTAAACCTTTTCATAATCATTTGTATACTTATTTAGAGTACATATGTTATAGAATTACACACGAGCATAGTGTCATGAGTTTACATGTGGCGTTGTTCCCCCACCATCAATTTAGAGTCTATAAACCCATTCATGGTCTTTTTTCTAATAACCTTCCTTACAATAGGTATAGGCATTAGGTTGCCCTTCAAAGTATCTTGGGTAGATGTCGGATCATGTATTTGACACACATAGTACTAACATTCATGATTTCATAATGAAAATATGTGGGCTCATGGTCAATGGTTGATTTATATCATGTGTTATATGAATTGATTTTTGATACTTAATTATGTTTATATATATATGTATATATATGAATTAAAAGTTTTGAAATCATATATGTATATAGTTTGCAAACTTATTTTGTATTAGACTAACTTTATAAGTACTTAATTTCTATCACCGAAAGATTTTCAAAACGGTACATTGTCTTCTAACTCGACATTCATACTCATATCCCTATTTTTTCTTCTCAAGTGGTGTTCAATGCAATATTAGTGACCAACAGACTAATTAGGAGACTATCTCATTTAGTAATTTATTTTCATGGTAATGCTTGAAACTTGGGATTAAGACTTAGGTTCATGTTATATTTGGAGTAAGTAAAACTTATTTAGCATTAAACAAAGAATGCTATTTTATGAATATGTACTCTATAAAGCTATATGCCATATTAGTACCTAGTAGTTATATGTTGATGACTATGATATATGAACTTGAATTTGATTACAATTTTGTATAATTATTTCTCTATCTATGTTTAGTAGTAAATACAAAACTGTGAAATTAATACACTAGTTGGAATACCAAGACCTTTTAAAAATGAAATACTTTTTAAAATCTGAAACTTTTTAATCAATTTTCAACCTAAATTAGAAATTTTCAAATTAATTAAGTGAAATTATCATTATGCCATTGGACCGGCTTTGGGTCACTACAGGTTTAGATTAGGGGATATGTACAGGAAATGCCCCATTTTGAGGCTCTTGTTTTACTATATGCCCCTTTTAATTTAGTTGTATAAGAATATCCCTTTTCAGTTATTTTATTATTATATTCAAACGTTGCCCATCAGTATATGTTATGACCCGAGACCGGGGTCAATGGTAGAATGGGTATTTCATAAATTAGAAATACTAAAAAAAAGAACTAAATAAAAAGACTTAATTCATTCAAAATTTTACCCCGGGAACTCAACCCTTTCAAAACTGGCCTTAACAAAATATTTAAACGAAAATAAAATCTCACAGTTATGCGTCACTCATTGAACATAGACCGTAAACAAAATAATTATTTTAATAGTCGTACATCAAAAATCATCTCACACTCAAACTCAGACTTAAGTAATACAAACCATGTCCAGATTTCATATTCTAATTTATAAAGTTAAATGAAATCCAAATTCTTACTCAACTTTAAATATTTCACAAGTCTCGTAGGAAATTACCAAAATATAAATAAACTAGTTATTCTGCAAATACCTCGATTTATCTCTTCTGATCCAAATTACACTGAATGCCACCTGAAGGGAAGAAAGGGGTGAGCTAATGCCCAGTAGAGAATCAATTACAAGTTCCTACATATATATAAAATATACTCAGGTTGAAGGTCCTGCATGATCAGTGTTCCATCAAAATAGTTCACAAAACTTAAGTAGAAGTCATAGTTCAATGGTCAAACATTTCAAACCATTGTAACATTCATCAAAACCAGTACATATCCATTTAAGCCAACGTATGTCCATGTATGCAATCCTGATGTTCGAAGTGTCCTAATGGATCACTCGTAAGTCCGAGCCACCTAAAGAGGTGCCGTAAGTCCGATCACCTGATGTATGGCATCGTAAGTCCGATCACCCGATATAGGGCATCGTATGTCCGATCACCCAATGTAGGGCATCGTAAGTCCGATCACCCAATATAGGGCATCGTAGTCCGATCACCCAATGTAGAGCATCATAAATGTGTGAATGTAAACAAATGTTTTATAAATGACATAATAAGGATATGCACCATTTCCACAGAATCTCAAAATAACCATGCAATATTCTTTAATCAAATTGCTTCCAGTCCTCAAAACTGAGTTCTCAAACTATTTTGGATTTTTTTAAAATTTCGGCATTACAAAGGCTATTTTCTATCAAAACAAAAAATCCAATTTTCTGCAGAAATCAATCCAAAATAATATATATGACATGTCAAATAGTGTGACGTGTCTCTCAGATAGTTTATATCTCAATTCAGATCAAAAATGGACATAAACTCAATTTTTATAAATTTTTTCACAAAATTCTATATTTATTGAAAATATGTAAAATTCATAAATTAAATTAATTTTAGAATCAAGTAATCGAATCCCTACCTCTATCGAGCATCCAACTACTGTTACAGGGCTATGGAGAAAGTTTGGCGTCGTTTGGGTGTCGTTTGGAAGAGGGGACGTCGTTTTCGAAACTTTAGTTCCTTGGTTTGAAAACTTGATTTTCAAACGGAGCTTTAAATTATGAAATGGACTTCACCACTGAATTCTAAACACCCAAAAACCCTAGGTTAGACATATAATTTATCAAATTTGGATGCGGGTTCTATGGCATGCAAATCGAGACAAATCTTAGCCATCCGATCTCGTTTTTCGAGCCCGCTCGAGAACATAGTCAATATATATATCTCATTTTCACCATTTCCAACGTAGATTCCAAAAATGATATCAGTTTTAAAATCTAATGGTCCGATTGAAAACTCAATTTCAAAACCAATTACGAAAATACCACAAAATTAAATATTAAAATATTGCTACGGTAGTCAACTTCTCACTGGAGCCGAGTTGGAGGCCGAGAGTGGTCGGAAATCAAAGCTGGAGTCGAGACGAATCCAACGGTGGTGGTGGTGCGGTGATCGGACATTGGACGGCGGAACGGCGGATGAAAAACCGATCTGGTGGTGCGAACTTCGGGCTGCGATTTCTCCAGCGAGAGGCAGCGGTTCACAGTGGCAGTAGCCAGCGTTGGTTCGTCGGCGTCTTCTGGTCACGGCGGGTGGGCATGTCTGGCACGGCAGTAGCCGGTANAAATGGGGGGTTTTTATGCAATTTTTCAAAAACTGTAGCAGTGGGACACGTGGTGCAATCTGATTCGACCGAAAAATAAGTTTCTGAAATTCCACTTTGGCCACAATTTTAAAAGATTCTTTCACTTTAGTCCCTCTTTAATTACACTTTTGTCCCCGATTTGAAATTTTTTTTTCATTTTTGCCTCTAATGTACCTAGACTTTATCTTGTCTAGATTGAACACTAGTAATTTATTTCTGATTTTTATTTAATTAATCTAAAATACAAAATTACTAAAATACCCTTGAAGTAAAATGACTTAATTACCCTTACAAAATTTAGGATTTTACTTCCTCTCTCCCTTAAAAGAATTTCGTCCCGAAATTCGGATACAAGGATCAAAGTATATCTTCAAGTTGAAAATTAAACAGATGAGGATATTTCTCATATATTTCTATTTCTAGCTCCCAAGTGGCTTCGTCTTCTTTATAGTGTTGCCAAAGAATTTTGATAAGTAGAATTTCTCTATTGTGAAGCACTTTGAGTTCTCTTCCCATTATTTGAATTGGTTGCTTTTCATAAGTAACATCTTCTTGAATTGGTATCTCCACGTATTGAATTACATGAGATGGGTCAGGAACATATTTCCTCAGCATTGAAACATGAAAGACATTGTGAACATGGCCTAACTATGGTGGTAAGTCCAATCGATACGCTACTGACCCATTCTTGCAGTAATCATAAATGGCTCAATATATCTTGGAGCTAACTTTCCTTTAACCTCAAATCTAGTAACTCCGCGCCTCGGCGTAACCTTTAGAAACACTTGGTCACCAACGTCAAACTCTACTTCTCGTCTCAAGAGATCCGCATAACTCTTTGATGACTCTGAACAACCTTAAATCTTTCTCTTATCATGTTGATCTTATCAGTAGTCTCTTGTATCAATTCTGACCTAAGAGTAACTCGCTCCTCTGCATCAGCCCAACACAAGGGCGACCTACATGGTCTACCATATAATACCTCATATGGAGTCATACCCAAATTGGTTTGGTACCTGTTATTGTATGCAAATTCTACTAATGACAAATGATCATCCTGGCTTTCATCAAAGTTCAGTATACATGAGCGAAGCATATCCTCTAAAGTTTGAATTGTTTTATCAGATTGGCCATCTGTCTGTGGGTGATGAGCTGTACTAAGATTTAGTTCTGTTCCCAAAGCATTCTGTAAAGCTCTCCAGAACTTGGATGTAAATCTTGGATCTCTATCAGAAACTATACTGGAAGGCACTCAATGTAAATGAATAATGTAATCCACATAAAGACGACTAAGTCTGTTGAGAGAAAAATCAATTCGAATCGGTATAAAATGAGCAGTTTTTGTCATTCAATCAACAATTACCCAAATTGCATCATTTTTCCTTTGAGTTCTCGGCAATCCTGTTACAAAATTCCATAGTGATCTTATCCCATTTCCATTCTGGAATAGGCAATGACTGAAGTAATCTAGCTGGCCTTTGATGTTCTGCTTTTACTTGCTGACAGATTATACACTTAGCCATAAAAGTAGCTACGTCTCGTTCATGTCTTTTCTACCAATATTGTCTCTTTAAGTTATGGTACATCTTAGTACTATCGGGATGTACTGCAAACTTAGATTTGTGAGCTTTAGTCAAGATAGTCTCTCGAAGGTGTGGATTATTAGCTACAACTAACTTTCCATTAAATAGTACAAATCCTTCTCTATTAGTACTCCAACTATCTAGTTGTTCACCATTTTGAAGTTGGTTCCAAATTTTCCTTAATTGTTGATCTTGCCATTGACTTTGTTGAGCCATCGGAAGAAGTGAAGGAGTAGCCATTATATTGCTAACACAAGTAATATTGTTTCTCTCATAATACTCTAAATTATAATCACCAATAGTGACTGAATTTTTCCACTCTTCAAGTATCAAAGAAGCAAGTATACCATGAGATTTACGGGTCAAGGCATCTACTACCACATTTGCCTTTCCGGGATGATACTGTAGATTGAAATCATAATCCTTCATATATTCAATCCATCTCCTCTGCCTCAAATTCAAGTCTCGTTGATTGAAGAGATATTTCAAACTCTTGTGATCGGAGTAAATATCAAACTTAACACCATACAAGTAATATCTCCAGATCTTGAGAGCAAATATTACAGCCGCCAATTCTAGATCATGAGTAGGATAGTTCTTTTCATGAGATTTCAATTGACGAGAAGTATAAGCTAAACCCGGCCATTTTGCATTAAAACACATCCCAATCCCAGACCAGAAGGGTTTGTGTACATCACATATGGTTCATTACTATCAGGGACAATCAAAATAGGTGAGGTTGTCAATTTTTCCTTCAATTTCATGAATGATGTCTCACACTCGTCATTCTAAGTAAACTTAACATCTTTCCTCGTTAACTTGGTTAAAGGCAAAGCAATACTCGAGAAGTTTTCTATAAAATGACGATAATAACCAGCTAGACCAAGGAAACTCCATAACTCAGTAACATTTCTCGGCCTTTCCCACCCAAGAATAGACTCTATCTTAGATGAATCAACTGAGATATCATTTTGAGAAATCACATGGCCCAAGAATTTAACTTCTGTCATCTAGAAATCACATTTCGATCTCTTGGCATATAACTGATAATCTCTCAAAGTCTGAAGCACGGTCCTTAAATGTTCAGCATGTTCTTCTCGAGCCTTAGAATAAATCAAAATGTCATCAATAAACACAACCACGAATCTATCCAAATAAGGCCTGAAGATTCTGTTCATAAGGTCCATGAACGCNNNNAAATCAAAATGTCATCAATAAACACAACCACGAATCTATCCAAATAAGGCCTGAAGATTCTGTTCATAAGGTCCATGAACGCTGCAGGTGCATTCGTCAACCCGAAAGGCATAACTAGAAACTCGAAATGACCATATCGAGTCCTGAATGTAGTTTTTGGTATGTCTTCTTTACAAATCTTCAGTTGGTGATACTCAGATCTCAGATCTATCTTTGAAAAGAATTTGGATCCACCGATTTGGTCAAACAACTCGTCAATTCTTGGCATAGGATATTTGTTCTTTATTATAAGCTGGTTTAGCTTTCTGTAGTCCACACAAAGTCTAAGTGTACCATCAGCTTTCTTGGCAAAGAGAACTGGATCACTCCAAGGGTAGGTACTACTCCTGATGAACCCTTTTGACAATAGGTCATCTAGTTGTTCGCTTAATTCAGTCATCTCCACAGGGGCCATTCGATAAGCGGGGATAGAAACTGGTTGAGTTCCAGAAACTAAGTCGATACAGAATTTAACCTCTTTGTTAGGTGGTAATCCAGGAAAATCCTCTGGAAAAACATCAGGAAATTTATTGACGACTGATATCCATGGGAATTTATCAGCAGTTCCTATCTCTCTATCAATGGTGAATAGGCTTCCATAACATTCCAATTTCTTTCTTCCACTAATACTTGCTCTCAGGAGAGGACTGAGGCTTATTGAATTCAAACCAGCTTGATACACAACTAAATAACCCTCTTCAATATGAAGGGTCACCTTTCTTCTATGACAATCTACTATTGCTCTATATTTGGACAACCAGTCCATACCAAGAATCACATCAAATTGATTCATAGGTTTCACAATCAAATCAACAAATAACTCACATCCATCAATGACGATAGAACAAGAGTTGCAAATAGTAGACACACCATTGACATTTCCCAAAGGAGTATCAAGATTCAAAGCAGGATCAAAGATTTCAAATTTTAAACCTAACATATTAGCAAATGACACAGATATAAAGGAATGTGATGCACCGGTATCAAATAAAACATGAGCCCAAGAGTGATAAAGTAAGATCATACCATCAACCACTCTAGATCCAGGTTGATCATATCCCTCTGTCCCGGTGACTGTATAGGTTTGAGCTTTCCCCTTTCCTTTATTTCCTCTGCCTCTACCCGGATGACTACTGCTAGACCAAGGAGTACTACTGTGGAACTATCCATAACCTCCTTGTATTCCAGATACTTGAGGTGTTTGGCATCCTGTGGTGAAGGTAGAACCCTGAGGACGATATTGGTGCTAAATGACAGAGTTAAAAGTCAGAGCTGAGCTCTGGAAATGAGCAGGCCTAGTTTGCTGACTAGGGATGGGTATCGAAGTTGCTTGACTCCCTTGTGGGCCTCCGGTGGTCAGTGAAGGAGTCTGCAAAAGCTGGGGGCAATTTCTTCTTAAATGGCCCTATTCACTACAGTAGTGGCAGGAATACGGAGTAAAACGCCCACTTCCTGTTGAAACAAAACTACCATTGCGTCCACTGCTCCGTGAACCCTGTCCTTGCCATCGTCCCTTTTTCATTTTTCGGCCTGACCTTTTTCCTTATTTCCACCAGTAGTTCCTCTATCAGCAATCAGTGTAGCTTCAATTCTCTGAGCTATACCATAAGCCTCGATAAGGGTAGTAATTGGAAACGGCTCCAGTCTGGTGAGAATCTCTGACCTTAAGTTAGTTCTGAAATGAACCACTTGCAATCTCGAATGGTTTCCCAATGTATGAGCATACTGCGAGGGTTCCACAAACCTCGCATAGAATTCATCAACAGTCATACTACCTTGTCGCAAGATATTATACTATTTCAGTATTTCATTAAAATGGTCGTTATTGGCATACTGTCCTCTGAACAGTTCATCAAACTGTTCCCAAGTCATAGTGGTGGTGTCATGAGTCAACTTAATAGTGTTCCACCAATGATCAGCAGCATCCTGAAGTAAGTATATTGCAAAGCCCACTCTAAACTCTACTGGTACTGCCAAGGTATCAAATTTCTTTTGAACTTCCCTTAGCCATTTCAGTGCAGTTGCGGGGTCGTGTTCACCATAAAAGTTTTGTGGGTTCAGCTAAGTAAAATCCCTGAAGCTTATAGATCGGTCATTTTCAGCAGCCGGCCTTGTCATAAGACCAGGTATCCTCTGCATAGCTTGTTGAAGAGCATCAACAATATTAAAGGCAGAAGGGTCTTACTGTGGAGGAACATCTTGTTCTCTCTTAGGTTGAGACACTCTTCTTCTTGGAGGCATTTTCTTGATCTGTATTTCAATATGTCCAATGTATTAGTACGATGATGATTTTGCACGACTTATGTAAAAGAAATGTCCAATCTAGTTTAATGACTGACACACTCCGAGTATTTTAAATTTAAAACTGAGCTCTAATACCAAATTTTCTTTCATGACCCAAGGCCGGGGTCAATGGCAGAATAGGTATTTCATAAATTAGAAATACCAAAAAAAAGAACTAAATAAAAAGACTCAATTCATTCAAAATTTTGCCCTGGGGACTCAACCCTTTCAAAACTGGCCTCAACAAAATATTTAAACGAAAATAAAATCCCACAGTTATGCGTCACTCATTAAACCTAGACCGTAAACAAAACAATTGTTTTAATAGTTGTACATCACAAATCATCTCATACTCAAACTCAGACTTAAGTAATACAAACCATGTCCAGATTTCATATTCTAATTTATAAAGTTTAATAAAATCCAAATTCCTACTCAACTTTAAATATTTCACAAGTCTCGTAAGAAATTACCAAAATATAAATAAACTAGTTGTTCTGCAAATGCCTCGATTTATCTCTTCTGATCCAAATTACACTGAATGCCACCTGAAGGGAAGAAAGGGGTGAGCTAATGCCCAGTAGAGAATCAATTACAAGTTCCTACATATATATAAAATATACTCATGTTGAAGGTCCTGCATGGTCAGTATTCCATTCAAAATAGTTCACAAAACTTAAGTAGAAGTCATAGTTCAATGGTCAAACATTTTAAACCATTGTAACATTCATCAAAACCAGTACATATCCATTCAAGCCAACGTATGTCCATGTATGCAATCCTGATGTCTGAAGTGTCTTAATGGATCACTCGTAAGTCGAACCACCTAAAGAGGTGTCGTAAGTCCAATCACCCGATATGGGGCACCGTAAGTCCGATCACCCGATATAGGGCATCGTATGTCCGATCACCTAATGTAGGGCATCGTAAGTCTGATCACCCAATGTAGGGTATCGTAAATGTTTAAATGTATACAAATGTTTTATAAATGACATAATAACGATATGCACCATTTCCAATGAATCTCAAAATAACCATGCAGTATTCTTTAATCAAATCACTTCCAGTCCTCAAAACTGAGTTCTCAAATCATTTTGGATTTTCTAAAAATTTCGGCATTACAACAGCTATTTTCTATCAAAACCCAAAAATCTAATTTCCTGGAGAAATCAATCCAAAATAATATATATGACACGCCAACCAGTGTGACGTGTCTCCTAGGCAGTTTATATCTCAATTCAGATCAAAAATGGACATAAACATAATTTTTATAAATTCTTTCATGAAATTCTATATTTATTGAAAATATGTAAAATTCATAAATTAAATTAATTTTAGAATCAATTAATCGAATCCCTACCTTTATCGAGCGTCCAACTAGCATTACAAGGCTATGGAGAAAGTTTGGTGTCGTTTTGGTGTCGTTTGGAAGAGCGTACGTCGTTTTCGAAACTTAAGTTCATTGGTTTGAAAACTTGATTTTCAAATGGAACTTCAAATTAAGAAACAGACTTCACCACTGAATTCAGAGCACCCAAAAACCTTAGGTTAGATATATATATATTTGTCAAATTTAGAGCCTACGACACGCAAATCGAGGCAAATCTTAGCCGTCTGATCTCGTTTTTCGAGCCCGTTCCAGAACATAGTCAATATATATGTCATTTTTCACCATTTCCAAAGTAGATTCCAAATATGATATCAGTTTCAAAATCTAATGGTCTGATCGAAAATTCAATTTCAAAATCACTTACGAAAGTACCACAAAATTAAATATTAAAATATTGCTACCGTAGTCAACTTCTCACTGGAGCCGAGTTGGAAGCCGAGAGTGGTCGGAAATCATAGATGGAGTCGAGACGAATCTAACAGTGGTGGTGGTACAGTGATCGGACGTCGGACGTTGGAACGACGGACGAAAAATCGATCCAGTGGCGCGAACTTCGGGCTGCGATTTCTCCGGCGAGAGGCGGCGATTCACGGCGGCAGTACCCAGCGTTCGTTCGTCGGCATCTTTTGGTCACGGCGGGTGGGCGCGTCTGGCATGGCGGCGGCCGGTGGAGGCTCGGATGAACAGTGACAGAGGGGGGAGGTTTTGGGGGTTCACGTGGAGAAGAAGAGGAAATAGGGGAGTTTTTATGCAATTTTTCAAAAACTGTAGCAGTGGGACACGTGGCGCAATCTGATTCGACCGAAAAATAAGTTTCTAAAATTTCACTTTGGCCACAATTTTAAAAGATTCTTTCACTTTAGCCCCTCTTTAATTACACTTTTGTCCCAATTTCTTTTTTTCGCTTTTGCCCCAAATGTACCTAGACTTTATCTTGTCTAGATTTAACACCAATAATTTATTTCGGATTTTTATTTTATTAATCCAAAAATACAAAATTACTAAAATACGCTTGAAATAAATTACTTAATTACCCTTACAAAATTTAGGATTTTACGGTATAACCTTCTGAAGACACCGGAATACAACAAAAACCTGAGTGATCAAGCAGTTGACGCCAAAATAGGACTACAACAAGTCACGCATAATCTCGGCAGGGACTACACCAACGCATGCACGTGGCCTATTTTGGCATATTATGACCAGGCTAATTAGTAGACCACAAAATATTGATTTTTATGTTTAAATTCAGTTCATATATTTTAATATGTTTTTTTTTCTTGTTTATATGCGTACCAGTTTTTTGGTCTCAAATTTTCATCTACGTATAAAAAGATTTTAAATGACTAATTAACTAATAAAGAAGTGATTGTTTTTCCAGGGTAATTGTTTTTTTCGAAGGGATTAATTTTCTTCAAGTAAATAGAATTAATATACCACATATTTACCCTTTTCTAAACTATATATCACTCATAATATTTTTGAGTAAGAAAATTAAAAATTAGTAAAGTCGTAATTTAGCTAGTTCCCTCAGTGGTATCAAAATGATTTATTTGATTTACATGAAATTACTTTAGAAAAACATCAAAACAATTGTTGAAAAATTATTCTTAAATCAATTATTTGCGACATTTAGCTGACACATAAAAAAAAAAGGTAAGTTAAATTCATTTAAAAGAAAATTCAAATAAATAATAGTGGTAAATAAATCGTACATGAATTATTTACGAAATTTCTTGTAGAAAAATTGAATAAAAAAGAAAATAATCTTGAAAATAAAATGATAAAGGAGGCTTGTACAAGAATACCTTACTTTTGAGAGTATTTTTTTCTATTTTCTACACAAATTTATCTCTTTTTTATTATAATAATAAGAGTTTACCATTATTTCTTGGTAAATATATTATTTACTATTATTATAAACTGGTATGTCATTTATTTACCACGATCTCAAAAATATTTATCTATGATACATATTTACATATTTACCACTATACCTTGATAAATTATTTATTTACTATTATTATAAATTGATATATAATTTATTTACCATAATCTCAAAAAACTTTACCAATGACATATAGTGACATATTTACCATTATACATTTATAAATTATTTATTTACTACTATTATAAAATAATATATCGTTTATTTACTATGAACTTAAAAAAATCACTTACTTACCACTGATATATTATGGCATATTCACTATTATACTTTTAGTAAATTTATTATTTACTATTGTTATAAAGTAGTATATCACTTATTTACAATGGCTTTAAAAAATTACTCATTTATGCATAGATACACAATAGTATGTTTACCATTATACTCCTAATAAATTACTTATTTATCATGACCTCAAAATAAATCACTCATGATAAGTTGTGAATCAACTATTTACTTGGAAAAAAGATGGGTACATAAGTGGTATATTAGTTATTTGCATGATTTATATAAAATACTTTCCTTTAAAGAAAATAAAATCAACAATAGTAGTAAATCTGTTATTTACTTGATTTATTTAAAAACAAATCATAAATTAGTGGTATATAATTTTTTTTAGCGGGTAATGATCCTATAATTTTTTTTTTTACATGATCTATAGATTTTCTGTAAACAAGGAAAATAAAGTCAATAATAGGGGTAAATTAGTGATAAATCAATTATTTACTTAACTTACTTAAAATAAATTGGTATTAGTTATATATTAAATATCAACCGGATCATTTTTTTTGGAAAACTAAAATAAATCAATAATCATGGTAAATAAGTGGTAAATCAGTTATTTACTTGATTTGTGGGAAAAAATGGTAAATTAGTAGTATTTATGTTATTTACTTAATTTATATTTTTTTTCCCCAAAAAAAAGNTGTTTATATGCGTACCAGTTTTTTGGTCTCAAATTTTCATCTACGTATAAAAAGATTTTAAATGACTAATTAACTAATAAAGAAGTGATTGTTTTTCCAGGGTAATTGTTTTTTTCGAAGGGATTAATTTTCTTCAAGTAAATAGAATTAATATACCACATATTTACCCTTTTCTAAACTATATATCACTCATAATATTTTTGAGTAAGAAAA
This sequence comes from Parasponia andersonii, assembly GCA_002914805.1. NCBI lineage: Eukaryota > Viridiplantae > Streptophyta > Magnoliopsida > Rosales > Cannabaceae > Trema > Trema andersonii. The sequence continues at coordinate 190,241 of JXTB01000101.1, read as the reverse complement.
TTAAAAATTAGTAAAGTCGTAATTTAGCTAGTTCCCTCAGTGGTATCAAAATGATTTATTTGATTTACATGAAATTACTTTAGAAAAACATCAAAACAATTGTTGAAAAATTATTCTTAAATCAATTATTTGCGACATTTAGCTGACACATAAAAAAAAAAGGTAAGTTAAATTCATTTAAAAGAAAATTCAAATAAATAATAGTGGTAAATAAATCGTACATGAATTATTTACGAAATTTCTTGTAGAAAAATTGAATAAAAAAGAAAATAATCTTGAAAATAAAATGATAAAGGAGGCTTGTACAAGAATACCTTACTTTTGAGAGTATTTTTTTCTATTTTCTACACAAATTTATCTCTTTTTTATTATAATAATAAGAGTTTACCATTATTTCTTGGTAAATATATTATTTACTATTATTATAAACTGGTATGTCATTTATTTACCACGATCTCAAAAATATTTATCTATGATACATATTTACATATTTACCACTATACCTTGATAAATTATTTATTTACTATTATTATAAATTGATATATAATTTATTTACCATAATCTCAAAAAACTTTACCAATGACATATAGTGACATATTTACCATTATACATTTATAAATTATTTATTTACTACTATTATAAAATAATATATCGTTTATTTACTATGAACTTAAAAAAATCACTTACTTACCACTGATATATTATGGCATATTCACTATTATACTTTTAGTAAATTTATTATTTACTATTGTTATAAAGTAGTATATCACTTATTTACAATGGCTTTAAAAAATTACTCATTTATGCATAGATACACAATAGTATGTTTACCATTATACTCCTAATAAATTACTTATTTATCATGACCTCAAAATAAATCACTCATGATAAGTTGTGAATCAACTATTTACTTGGAAAAAAGATGGGTACATAAGTGGTATATTAGTTATTTGCATGATTTATATAAAATACTTTCCTTTAAAGAAAATAAAATCAACAATAGTAGTAAATCTGTTATTTACTTGATTTATTTAAAAACAAATCATAAATTAGTGGTATATAATTTTTTTTAGCGGGTAATGATCCTATAATTTTTTTTTTTACATGATCTATAGATTTTCTGTAAACAAGGAAAATAAAGTCAATAATAGGGGTAAATTAGTGATAAATCAATTATTTACTTAACTTACTTAAAATAAATTGGTATTAGTTATATATTAAATATCAACCGGATCATTTTTTTTGGAAAACTAAAATAAATCAATAATCATGGTAAATAAGTGGTAAATCAGTTATTTACTTGATTTGTGGGAAAAAATGGTAAATTAGTAGTATTTATGTTATTTACTTAATTTATATTTTTTTTCCCCAAAAAAAAGGAAAGTCAACAATAGTGGTAAATTAGTGATATAAATCAATTATTTACTTAATTTACTTAAAAAGAAATAGTAATTAGTTGTATATCAAATATTTATATGATCTTTTTTGTAAAGAAAAAATAAATAAATAACGGTGATAAACCGGTTTTTTACTTTGTAACGATGTATTTAATTTGAGTGACCATTTATTCTGTAATTTGATGATTTTGATTCAATAATTAGTTTTTTTTTTCCAATTATAAGGTTGTTTTGGTATGTCTCCGAACTTCATCATTATTTAATCTCAAAAAAACAAAACCCATATGATTCCATTCGGTGGAAAAAAAAAAAAAGAAACGACCAAGTTGCAGTGATATGCATGTACAGAGGGGGAAAAAATGGTTAACAAACGATGGAATATTCAAGGAGGAGCTATATTTTGTATATATAACTAAAATCTGCTTGTCTCTTGGCAATCCTAGATCAATTGACAGTCAAAATCACCATAATAAATATCAATGATCACACTATATTAAAATATTCTCACAGAAAACCCAGATTTCATGAACACCGGCAACGAGAATATTGACCTCTTAAGGTCCGCTCAAATGAATCGTAAAAACCCAGAATTTTTTAGGGTAATTTGGATATTTTACTAATTTTTGGATATAATAATGGAGGAGTTAATTTGTAAAAGTTTTGTATAGAAGGATTAAAATGTAATTTTTGGGAGACTAAATTGATAGAGATTTGGGAACCGGGGATTATAGTACAAATTTTTAAAAATTTGCATAGACCCCTACTTATCCTACGTTGGCTCTCCCTCCTACTCACTCTCTCTCTCTCTTCTCTCTCCCGTGTCCATGATCACTCTCTCTTTCTCTCTCTCTCGCTCCCTTCTTCACTCTCGGCCGAAGACCACGGAAGGACGTGTCGTCGCCTCTCGTCGTCATCCAGCCACAGGAATTGCTGGCAGAGCTGGCCAGTACCGTGCCTGAGCCAACCTGACCAGCTGCAACCGCCAGAGGAGCTCGCTATCGTCGCCGAAGGAGAAGAGGCCATGGAGGAGTTTTTGTCACTAGGAATTCAATGAAGAGGTCTGTTTGTGGATTTGAAACTTCGTTGAGAAGTTAGTTTTTCACTAGAGAACGATTGAGGGATTGGAATTGGTTCCTGACCCTTTGGATGATCGTGAACGATACCTTAAGGATTCAATAACATGATATCGCTATTCTTGTGAGTTAGGGATTCGGTTACCTTCGTTTTATACTATTTTTGAATAAAACTTATTTTTTGTAACATATGAGAATAAATGTGGTTTTCGAATTTCTTGAACATATGTGATGGACTGTGATGGTATGATATACATATATGCTGTATTATTCTGGGGATTTTCTGAGTGTAAGTTATTTTGGGTAAATAAAAAAAAAGGCCGTTATACTGCTCGTTTTTCTATAAAAACCTAATATGCTTATTTATTGAAAGACTAGAGTAAGATTATTTTCACACTTCAGTTCTATATTGCATGTATCATAGGATCACACATGGGCACTGTGTTAGCATCGTCGGTTTATAGTGTGACGCTGCATGTCCCACCGTCGGTGTAGAGTCCGTAAACCCATGTGGGATTTTTTTTTTCTTTTGATTACCTCCCCATTAGGCATATGTAGGCAATTCAGTTGCCCCTCCAAGTTTGGTAGGCGACACAAGGGTGTCCCTTCTGGGTATGGGCTTAGGTGTCAGGCAGGCAATTATGTACATTTAGTGTCATCATCCTGGGTTTCCACAGATGAGAAGATGTGAGCTCATGGGTATGAGTTGATTTGTGTCATGTGTATATGGATTAATGGTTTTGATCATGCTGCTTTAGATGTATATATATATATACTTATATATATATATACATAGAGTTCCAGTTTGAAATATATATATATATATATATATATATATGTGTTTTGGATTTAAAGTAACCATGCAGAAACTCCCTTAAAAAAATGTTTTCGACCGAGGTAACTGTTTTTCCTACTCGGTATTTTATGCTCACTCTCTTTCTCCCTTCCTTAGGTGGTGTCTAGTACGACTTTGGAGATTAAGAGGAGTAAGGGGTCATCCTGACTATAGTTCGATATCTTGGTAATGCTTGGAGTGTATGTTATGGTGTTTGGACTACTTGGGTTTTATTTTATTATTGAACCAAGATTACTACATTCTATGTTTGTCTCTGAACTCATGTATGCTATTTTAGTGTCTGTTCTCGACGTGGATGATAATAATACTTGGACTTAGATTTGATTTACTTTTTTTTTTGGTATTTATTTGATCTATATTTAATGTTGTATACAAACTATGGGAGAGGTTCACGGGATGAAATTTCAAATATTTTATCTAAAATAAACCGTTTTATAAAACTAAATCTTTTTAGACGCTTTTCAAATAAATCAAAGAATTTCTCATCTTTGCGAAATTCTCCTTCTGGCACTAGCCTGGGTTTTTGGTTATGATAGAAATTGTGGTACCAGAGCTTTGAGTTTGACAGCTCGAACATATCACCATTAAACTAGATTGAAGCTAATTTTATGACAAGCATTCATCATTATCACATTAACAGTTTGGCATATTGTTTCAAACTTTTAAGGATGCCTCCAAGAAGAGTTCTGAGGCACCAGCCAGGTACCAAACCTCCTCATTCGGATTTCACTCATCTAATCAAGGCAATACAGCAGGCATTTGCCTAGATGAGTAATCTGGGCTATCAGCCTCCAGCTCTGAGGAAACGTCAGTTGGATCAGTCTAATCATCTCTAATGGTTCACGTGTCTCCAGCCAGGGTAGTTTGATGGTAGATCAGGAGCTCTCACGGTAATTATTTGTTTACATGAGATAGAAAGGCACTATCAGGCCCTTGGTACTCCAGTTGAGTTTTGGGCTATGTTTGCTATTACTTGTTTGACAAGGAGTGCCATTCACTAGTGGGAGATAGTGGAACGGATGAAAGACATAGTGGGTCTGACTTGGCAAGACTTTGAACGGATTTTCAAGGCCTAGTATACTAATGAGGATCAACAAGATGAAGTGGTGAACCAGTTTGAGACTTTGATTCAAGGTAATAGAATGGTGAATGAGTACCTGATAGAGTTCACTGATTTGACAAATGTTGCTCTTGGACCGGGTACGAGTGAGAAGTACCGAGTTGCAAAGTTTAGGAGTCGTCTGAATCGGAACATTTTCAACAGAATTGGCACTCAGATTTTCCGTACTCTTCCTGAGATTGCGGTGGCTACCCAGCGAGCAGAGGCCATCGAAGAGGGATTGGATTCTAGGAGGAACCAGCGGAGAGGTAAAGACAAGAAAGTCACCAGAAGGAACCAAGAGCAGTGGTCAACTCAGGGCACTCCGAACAGTGGGTACTCGAACAATAGTAGTTTTTTAAGGGGTGGCAGAGGCAGTCCATATGGAGGATGTTTCGTTTGTGGCTAGTAGGGTCATTGGAAGAAGGAGTGTCCTAATCGTCTGCAGAAATCTCTTCTTTCTCAGAGAGGACCACATAGGAGCCATGCAGGTTCTATTTCTTATCAGAATACTTAAGTAAGGCCATAACTGCCACATGGTTTTTCGCAAACTTTTACTTCCCCTCAGCGTTATCAGCATTAGTATTGCCCTCATGATTTTACTTAGAGTTTTTCGACTCTTCAGGCCTCAGGGAGTCAGGGTGGGCGTGAATATGGCAGTAGTGGTCTAGAATCCAATAGTAGCCATCCGGGCCAGGGAAGAAGCAACAAGGGGAAAAGAAAGGTGTTTAGCCAAGATTATGATTTTACTGGGGAAGACGACACTCAAGATCGAACTGGCCGAGGTGTTGTTAATGGTATAATCTTTCTTTTACACTATTGGGCATATGTTTTGTATGATACTGGNATTTTCAAGGCCTAGTATACTAATGAGGATCAACAAGATGAAGTGGTGAACCAGTTTGAGACTTTGATTCAAGGTAATAGAATGGTGAATGAGTACCTGATAGAGTTCACTGATTTGACAAATGTTGCTCTTGGACCGGGTACGAGTGAGAAGTACCGAGTTGCAAAGTTTAGGAGTCGTCTGAATCGGAACATTTTCAACAGAATTGGCACTCAGATTTTCCGTACTCTTCCTGAGATTGCGGTGGCTACCCAGTGAGCAGAGGCCATCGAAGAGGGATTGGATTCTAGGAGGAACCAGCGGAGAGGTAAAGACAAGAAAGTCACCAGAAGGAACCAAGAGCAGTGGTCAACTCAGGGCACTCCGAACAGTGGGTACTCGAACAATAGTAGTTTTTTAAGGGGTGGCAGAGGCAGTCCATATGGAGGATGTTTCGTTTGTGGCTAGTAGGGTCATTGGAAGAAGGAGTGTCCTAATCGTCTGCAGAAATCTCTTCTTTCTCAGAGAGGACCACATAGGAGCCATGCAGGTTCTATTTCTTATCAGAATACTTAAGTAAGGCCATAACTGCCACATGGTTTTTCGCAAACTTTTACTTCCCCTCAGCCTTATCAGCATTAGTATTGCCCTCATGATTTTACTTAGAGTTTTTCGACTCTTCAGGCCTCAGGGAGTCAGGGTGGGCGTGAATATGGCAGTAGTGGTCTAGAATCCAATAGTAGCCATCCGGGCCAGGGAAGAAGCAACAAGGGGAAAAGAAAGGTGTTTAGCCAAGATTATGATTTTACTGGGGAAGACGACACTCAAGATCGAACTGGCCGAGGTGTTGTTAATGGTATAATCTTTCTTTTACACTATTGGGCATATGTTTTGTATGATACTGGTGCACCCCATTCATTCATATCCTTATTGTTTTTTGATTTGGAATATGTAGTGACGTTGGGTACACTTATGGGAGGAGTAGCCGATGTGTCTAGTGTATGTAAGTCTTGTCAGGATGTGGTTGGTGATAGGAAGCTTCTTACTGATTTGATTGTGTTGCTGATGAGACAGTATGATGTGATACTCGGTCTAGATTGGTTGTCAAAGTATCGAGCTGTTGTGGACTGTCATATGAAGTGGGTGACTCTTTTTCCTGGTGATGGGCAACCTATTGTCTATCAGGCTAGAATGAGTCTGTTGAAGCTTAGTCCTGTTCTGAAAGCGTGCATTGGTGGAAGGAAGAAATTCAAGTGTTATGGAAACTAGTTTACCATTGATGGCGAGACGAGGATAGACGATCAAGAACTATGGTTTCTGGTGGTTAGTGAGTATTCAGAGGTATTTCTTGAAGACTTACCGAGGTTACCACAAGATAGGGAGATCAAGTTCTACATTGAACTAGTTCCTAGAGCTCAACCAGTTTCTATTCCAGCCTATTGCGTGGCTCCTGCTGAGATAGAAGAATTGAGAGAATAGTTGGACGATCTGTTTTCCAAGGGCTTTATTCGTAGTAGCACTTCTCCTAGGGGTGCTCCTATCTTATTTGCGAAGAATGCTGATGGTTCGTTGAGACTCTATGTAGACTACAGGAAGTTGAATCAGTTGACAGTGAAGAACAAGTATCCTTTGCTAAGGATAGATGAGTTGTTTGATCCACTCAGTGGTTCAAGATTCTTCTCCAAGATTGATTTGAGATCCAGTTATCATCAGTTAAAGATAAGGGAGGATAATATACCTAAGACAACATTCAGAACTTGATATGGTCATTTTGAGTTTCTGGTGATGCCGTTTGGTCTGACAAATGCTCCCGCAGCAATTATGGATCTCATGAAGTTGATCTTTAAGCCGTTTTTGGACCGTTTTATGGTTGTGTTTGTCGATGACATTCTTGTGTATTCCAAGACTCGAGGAGAGTATGTCGAACATCTGGGAATAGTACTTAAGGACTTGAGAGATCATCGGTTGTATGCCAAGAAATCAAAGTGTGACTTTTGGATGTCAAAAGTGAAGTTCTTAGGCCATGTGATTTCTTATAGAGGTATTTCAGTTGATCCTACTAAGATAGAAGCTATTCTAGAGTGGGAGAGACCGAGAAATGTGGCAGAAGTACGAAGTTTCCTTAGTTTGGTAAGCTACTACCACCATTTTGTGTTAGATTTCTCGAGGATCGCCTTGCCTTTGACGAAGTTGACTAGGAAGGATGTCAAGTTTATTTGGGATCATAAAAGTGAAGAAGCTTTTGTTAGGTTGAAGTAGAGTCTGACCATCGCACTGGTTTTTACTATTCGTGATAGTAGCGAACTTTATGTGGTGTATATCGATGCTTCAAAGACGGGTTTGGGATGTGTCTTGATGCAAAATGGTCGGGTTATAGTATATGCTTCTTGTTAGTTGAAGCCACATGAGAAGAACTATCCCACCTATGATCTAGAGCTTGCAGCAGAGATCTTTGCATTGAAGATTTGGCGATGTTATTTGTACAGTGTGATGTTGGACATATTCTCTGATCATAAGAGTTTGAAGTATCTCTTTACTCAGAAGGATCTGAACTTGAGACAACGAAGATGGGTTGAGTATATGGAGGATTATGACTTCGACCTAAAGTATCATCCTAGTAAGGCTAATGTTGTAGCTAATGCACTGAGTAGGAAGCCTCATGGTGCACTAGCTGCACTAGTGTTTGAAGATTGGAGGAACTCAGTTGCGATTAATGACTACAACTTGCAATACTTCGAGAATGAAGGGTTGCTTGCCTGAGCAACATTGTGATTTTATCACCACTTCTCCAGACTGTCCAGTGGAGTTAATGGCAAGATAGGGAGTTGAGGACAATTTGGAACCAGCTTTAGAATTGTGAACAGTTAGATAGTTGGAGTACTAATAGAGAGGGGTTTTTTCTTTTTAGTGGGAAGTTGGCTGTAGCTAATGACTCTAATCTTTGAGAAACAATTCTAACTATGGCTTACAAATCAATGTTCACTGTAAATCCGGGTAGTAATAAGATGTATCGAGACTTGAAGAGGCAGTATTGGTGGAAAGGGATGAAGAAGGATATAGCTACCTTTGTGGCTAAGTGTTTGAGTTGTTAGCAAGTCAAAGCTGAACATTAGAAGCCAGCTGAGTTACTTCAGTCGTTGCCAATTTTAGAATGGAAGTGGGACAAGATCACGATGGACTTCGTGGCCGGTTTACTGAAGACCTTGAGGAAGAATGACGCAGTTTAGGTGGTAGTCGATCAGTTGACGAAGAATGCTCACTTTATATCGATCCGGATGGACTACTCACCTACTACACTCAATAGACTATATGTGGAGAACATCATATGCTTACATGGTATGCCTTTAAGCATAGTCATTGACAGAGATCCAAGGTTCACTTCTAAGTTTTGGAAAGCCTTACAGAAAGCATTGGGTATGCAGTTGGATATCAGTATGGCTCACCATCTGGAGATAGATGGTCCGTCTGAAAGGACTGTTCAGATTTTTAAGGACAGACTACATTGTTGGATACTAAACTTTGATGGAAACTGGGATGTTCATCTTCTTTTGGTAGAATTTGCTTACAATAACAGTTACCAGACCAATGTGGGTATGGCTTCATATGAAGTGTTATACAGGAGGTCGTGTAGATCGCCTTTGTATTGGGCAGAGGCTGAACAGTGTGTTACTCTTAGACCTGAACTGATTGAGGAGACTATTGAGAAGATCAAGGATATCCAAGAAAGGCTCAAGGAGATTTAGAGTCGCTAGAAGAGTTATGCTGACCCAAAGAGGCATGAGGTAGAATTCGATACTGGTGATTCCGTATTCTTGAAGGTGACTCCAAGGCATGGTGTGACAAGGTTTAGGGTTAAGGGTAAGCCTCCAAGGTATATTAGTCCCTTTCAAATCACTGAGAGAATTGGACCAGTGGCGTATTGCCTGAATCTACCTGTACAGTTGGGTCACGTGCATAACGTGTTTCATGTGTCGATGTTGAAGAAGTACATGCCAGAACCATCTCATGTCTTTCAGTATGTGCATGTACCGATCTAAGAGGATGTGTCCTATGAAGAGTAGCCTATTTATTTGTTGGCTAGAGAGTTGAAGGTGCTTTACAATAGAGAGATTCCACTTGTCAAGATGCTTTGGGAATATCACAAAGAAGAAGAGGCTACTTAGGAACTCGAGACGGAGATGTATGAGAAGTACCCTCATTTGTTCAAGTTAGAAGTTGTGTTATGATGTAAGCCTTGACTAGTATTTTGAACTTCGGGACAAAATTCTCATAAGGAGGGGAGACTATAAAAACCCAGAATTTTCGAGGGTAATTTGGATACGAAATTTTCAGATATAATAATGGAGGAGTTAATTTGCAAAAGTTTTGTGTAGAAGGTCTAAATTATAATTTTTGGGGGACTAAATTGATAAAGATTTGGGAACCGGAGACGATATTGCAAATTTTTAAAAATTTACACGGTCCCCTACTTATCCCATGTGGGCTCTCCCTTTCACTCACTCTCTCTCTCTTCTCTCTCCCTCATCCCTTATCACTCTCTTTTTCTCTTTCCCTCGCTCACTTCTTCACTCTCGGCAGAAGACCACCGAAGGAGGCGCCACCGCCTCTCGCCATCGTCCAACCACGGGAACCACTGACGGAGCTCGCCAACACTGCGCCTGATTCTGTTGTCATTTTTGGATTATACTCGAAAAATGAGGAAGTTTGATATATAGATATTGCCTATGTTTGATGATCGGCACGAAAATCGAAATGAAATGGCTAAAATTTACCTCGATTTGTATTCCACTGGTCTAGCATCGGCCCTAATCCGAATTGGACAAGTTATATGTCTAATCTTGCTATTTTGGATGCTACAAATTTAGTAAAGAGGTTCGTTTGTGGATTTGAAGCTTCGTTAAGAAGTTGATTTTTTGCAAGAGGACGATTGAGGGTTTGGAATTGGTTCCTGACCCTCCAGACGATTGATAACAACACATTGAGGATTTAATAACGTGGTATCGCTATTCTTGTGTGGTAGGGATTCGGTTACCTTAGTTTTATACTATTTTTGAATAAAAATTATTTTTTGCAACGTATGAGAATAAAGGTGGTTTTCGAATTTCTTGAACATATGTGATGGACTGTGATGGTATGATATACATATATACTGTATTGCTCTGGGAATTTTCTGAGTATAGGTTATTTAGGATATATCACAAATAAGGTCGTCATACTGCCCGTTTTTCTATGAAGATCTAATATGCTTATTTTATTGAAAAACTAGAGCACAATTATTTTCACAATTTAGTTATATATTGCACGTGTCATAGGATCATATATGAGCACCTTGTTAGCATCATGGGTTTACAGTGTGGCACTGCATGCCCCACTGTCGGTGTAGAGTCCTAAACCCGTGCGAGGTTTTGTTACTTCTGATTATCTCCTTATTTGGCAGGCGTAGGCAATTCGGTTGTCCCTCTAGGTTTTGTAAGAGACACATGAGTGTCCCCTCCGGGTGTGGGCTTAGGTGTCAGGTAGGCTGTTAGGTACACTTAGTACCATCATCCTGGGTTTTCACAGATGAAATGATGTCAGCTCATGGGTATGGGTTGATTTGTGTCATGTGTATACGGATTGATAGTTTTGATCATTCTGCTTTATATATATATATATACATATATATACACATATATTTGTATATACGTGGATTTCTGGTTTGAAATATATATATATATATATATATATATATGTGTGTGTGTGTGTTTCGGATTTAAACTAACCATGCAGGAACTCCTTTAAAAAAAAATATTTCGACCGAGGTAACTATTTTTCCTATTGGGCATTTATGCTAATTCCTTTCCTCCCTTCCTCAGGTGGTGTCTAGTGTGACTTTGGCGATCAAGAGGAGTAAGGGGTCATCCTGACAGTAGTTTGTTATCTTCGTAATACTTAGAGTGTACTGTTATAGTGTTTGGACTACTTAGGTTTTGTTTTAGCATCGAACCAAGATTACTACATTCTATTTTTGTCTGTGAACTCATGTATGATATTCTGGTGTCTGTTCTCGATGTGGATGATGATAATGCTTTGACTTAGATTTGATTTACGTTTTTTTTTAATATTTATTCTATCTATGTTTAATGGTGTATACGAATTATAGGAGAGGTTCACGGGATGAAATTCCAAATATTTTATCTAAAATAGACCGTTTTATAAAACTAAAATTTTTTAGATACTTTTCAAATAAATAAAAGAATTTTGTCATTTTTGCAAAATTTTCCTTCTATCACTAGCCCGGGTTTTGGGCTGTGACAGTGATATGCATGTATAGAGGGAGAAAAAATTGGTAAACAAACGATGTAATATAAAGCTTGTCTCTCGGCAATCCTAGATCAATTGACAGTCAAAATCACCATAATAAATATCAATGATCACACATTATTAAAATATTCCCACAGAAAACCCAGTTTTCAAAACACCAGCAACGAGAATATTGACCTCTCAAGGTCCGCTCAAATGAACACCGTCAGCAACAATTAGCCGATATAAATGGTGCCGCGAAGGAAATAATGTCACGCGAGAGAGTCAACGAGAGAGGGGGACAAATGACGAGACCTGGAGCAGATCGTGTATTTAATTTCTCCCTTACTAGTTTAAGGGTAAAACAGTCATTAAATAATTTAGCAAAGAGAAAAAGGGCATACAAGTTAACAAAAAGAAAAAGGGATATCTACAAATTAGGTTCCAAAAAAGGGTATACAGTGTAGTTTTCACTTTAGTAGATTATGTTTCAATCAAGTTGAGACAGTGCCTTTTTATCCCTCGAACGAACAGATGGATCCGTCAATTGATCTTGTGGAATTGACAAAACAAAAGACCAAAACCAGGTTATATTGGTTTGACCACGTACGGAGCCAAAGAGACAATTCATTGATAATTTTATAAAAGATTAGCTTTTCTTGGTACTTAATTTTGATATAACTTTCTCATATTTATCAGGCAATCATTATCTAACTTTAAAGTTGGCTTTGCATCATGGTACAGTTTTCACATGGTCAAACACTGTCCTGAACGTAAATTCAAGATTGTAACTTTTATTAATTTTAACTGAAAATGATGATAAATAATAATTTTTAAAATTTTAGAAAAATTTATATATTTAAAATTTAAATTTTAATTCTCAAAAGTAAGTAAATATAAAATTTGATGAATTTAATAATCATGTTATTATCTAGAAGTTTTAAATTTTCAAGAAATTTTTTATTTTATGTTTAGCAACAATCTTAATTAACTAGTTTAAAAATTTTTATTATTTCATGAAGTTTAATAAAACAGTTTAATTTAAAACTCTAGGTCTAATATTCATATAATTTATCTAAAATCATTTTTATATTCTATGTACTCAATTTAATAACAAAAAATCATCCTCATACATCTGCATAGTAAATATATTACTATTAGCTAAATCAATTTGATTTGGAAAAGCAGAATTAATACAGAGTACAAATCAATCAATGAAGAGGATTGAAATTACAAACATATGTCAAATATGCTTATCAAGCTACTAGAATAATTACCACAAAATAGGTCAACACCTGAAATAGGAGAAAATAAGGGGTGAGCACGAGAATGTTCAGTAAAAACTAAATTACCTTTTTGAGTGGATGCAATTTTTATCAAACCTACATGGTTAATATCTTTTCCAAAATCCATTTAAAAACTAGGTTTATAAAACAATTAGTATCCGGGATAATCAATATTCAGAACCAAAATCAGAAATCGCAAGATTATATATATCATAAATCAACTCATCCCATGAGTTCATACCTATTCATCATGAACTAGAGTAACTCGTACTATGTGTATTAAGTACTCTCTGCTTGATATCTATCTCAGTAAATCAGAGGGACATCCATGTGTCTAAGCCTACTGAACTAGAGGGGTAACTAAATGCCTATGCCTACTGAGTGAGAATAATCAGAAAAACCCCGCATGAGTTTACAAGCTCTCACCGAAGGCGGGTGTACTAGTCTACCTACTACAACACCGCGATACCCAAGATGTATCTCATGTGTGATCCTACGGTATGTATAATATATAACAAGATATATATAACAACTATTGAAAACATAACCAAACAATACTTTAAAACTCCACTTGATATTATTTTGGAATTTACTGTACTTTAGGTAGGAAATTCACTAAAGCACTCCAAGATCACGATTTTATAAATATGTGTAGAAGTCACATAATCCAATTCGAGAATAATCCAAGATTTTCAAACAATTCATTAAAATATTATTTAATTCACGATATTTCACAAAATAGTCATAATGTAAATTTTAAATTAAATTGTGTATAAAATCAGGTAATTGAATCCCTACCTCAATTGAGTGTCGAAATAGTGCTACAGAGCTATGGAGAAAGTTTGGCATCGATTGGGTGTCATTTGAAAGGTCAGGCGTCGTTTTCGAACCTTTGATCGATAAGTTTGAAAAGTAGATTTTCACTCGGAGCTTCAAATTGTGAAAGAGGCTTCACCACTGAATTCAGAGCACTCAAAAATGCTAGGTTAGACATATACTTTGACCGATTCAGGCTCGGACCAAATCTGTACCCACGTCACTCAAAATGAGATAATTTAAGCCGTTAGATTTAGATTCTATTACCCATCAGTAAATATAGGCTACATATATATCAAAATTATTGTTTTCACGAGTACATCACAAATATGAAGTTTATTTTAGATCTAAAGGTCGGATTGCAAAATTTAAATATAAAACTAAAATAGCTCAAAATTGGCAAAAATGGCAAAATTCAATCCAGGTAATATTGAATCAAGATATACATACCATGTTGACGATCGTGACGAGATGAATCAAACTCGACTATTTTCAAGGCAAATGAAAGCCAGAATCCGTGCCAGCCTCAGAAAAAGGATCACAGGCTATCGGCTTCATCAGTGGCGAACGGAGTCGAATCAAGTGATAGGAGTGGCGACGCGACGATCGTCTAATCCTGGACTGTTAGCGGTAGTCGGTGGCAAGCGTCAATGAGAATGAAATCGGCCTCATTGGAGCTTGATCGAATTTTCGGAATTATCGCCATTTTTTTCGGTAGAGAGGAATCGGGGGAGGAGAGTGTAACATCCCCCGATTCCACACACGTATGTAAGGATATTTGTATAAATATTTAGTGAAATCGGGAGACGTTACTCGACTTAGAACTGATAAAATCGGGAAAAATTAAAACTATTTAGAAGGAAAAAGGAAATTTCCACTCATAATTATACATACTCTAATGTATACATATATACACCCTCGGTAAGTGGGCCTCTCATGAAAGTTACATAATGTACTCACACAAAATAGGTACAAAATCGTCTATCAGAAAAACACAGTATCAAAATGTTCATATACACAAGCTGCGGTCAGAAAGTCAGCGCTCCTCCTCTAACTCACATATCATCCGTACCTTCTGCAATGTAAGAATATTAATGAGTATAAAACTCAGTAAGTAACGTATGCAGATGCAGAGTATATATAACATGAAACAAATGGTCATATGGTTGGAATCCCTGTGTATATTTTATTGCCTGATAAGACCGTGAATTGCATACTGAGCCACTCAGAGAACGTATAACATATCACGAGCTATATGGAGATCTCGAGCCCCAAAAATCCCCTCTGTGTACAATAGAGGTCCACCCCATACCGCTGTCAGAGTGTTCCTGAAGGAACCATAGTGTTCCCGAAAGGACCAGAGTGTTCTCGAAGGAACCAAAGTGTCCCCGAAGGAACCATATCACATATTTGGGCGTTGGCCCGCCACACTCTATTCACCAATACTCATCGGGCAATACAAATACACCACGCGTTAATATCTCATGCAAGACTAACTAACAAATACGTACATACACATATCCAAATATTTTAGATTCACAGTAAATATAGAATTTTTTACATTGCAGATGTAACGTTACTTACCTTATGTCCGACAGAAAAGATAGTGAAAAGGGTCAGTATCCTCAGTGATAAGGTATGTGGAAGACCTGATATCAATTTTATTACTAGAATGATTACTATAATGTAAAATGCTTAAAGAAAGCAACCACAAGCATAAATCACAACTTTCACAAAATCAGGAAATCTAATCACAAAATGAACCGAAATAGCACATACTTTCATAAAAACTAGTCCATTTGCTTCTAAATAGTACCATTTGATTTTAAAAATATTTGGACAGCATCTCTCCTATTTTTAGGATATTCCCACATGATTAAAATCATGGTTTAAGATCTGCAATAATAATTCACAAGTCAATTCCCAGATATACACCTCAAAGAGGATCATTTATAACAACCTAGGTACACTTGAATTCTTTTCGGTTTAAACAAAGTTTAAAACCACTTTTATACTTGTATATCATCATAACCAGCCAGTAAATAGGTGTAATCTACATAAAAGGATCAATGTCTAATCTACATAAAAGGATCAATGTCTTACACATTCCAAGTAATGAAATCAAATTACAAGTGTAGACAACTTATTCCAACAATGAAAACACTTGAATCTACAAATAGCAAACTTTGGGGCTTTAAGTCTAACTTTAATCCTCTACTTAAATTCTATGTTTCCAACCATATATAAGGTTTTCTAGGACCTTTATTCATCAAATAAAAGCTTTGATTTAAGGGCTAATGCAATAGAAATAAATTACCAATTCTAAATTCCATAAAAACCTCACCTTGACTAGTTTGAACCTTTGTTGAAGCTTTTGCCTTCTTCTTCCACAAAACTGATTTCTATGGCTTAGAAATTGATCTTAGGACTCAAGAGGACCTAGAGGAATCATTATTTAAGTAGTATCAAGTAGAGAATTAAAATAATAAAACAAAACCTAGGAAGGAGAATTAGTAGAATTACCTTGACTAGTTTGGACCTATCTTGCTTTCTTGAGCTCCAAATTGAGTTCTACTACTTGGAACCTCTTGAAAATGGTTAATAGGAGCTGAGAGAAGTCTAAAAATTAGTGGGAGAGTTTCAGGTCATGGCTGGAGAGAAAGGAGAAGAAAGTGACAAGATTTGGTCCAAAAGTGATACTTAATAACTAAGAAATGACATAACTTAAGTTCTAAGGGGTATTTTGGGAATTTTGCACCTTACTTTCCATGTCCAGCTCTAAAACATCCTTAGCATACTCACCACATTACTGGTCCATCCTATACACCCAACTGTAGACCAAAATGGTGAAACCTAGCTTAAGAGGTGAAAACTAGTCATACTTTGACCTATAATTCCATATGGCCAATCTTATTATAATCTAGTAAAACCTAGCCCCATAACGAATCATTAAACATAAAAATAAATCAATTAGCCTCCAATTAATAATGCAAACAAAGTATCAATGCCTAATTATTAGAGTGCACAAAGATGTCATTACGTGATTAAGCTTAATCTAAGCTTGTAACACCTCCTAGTTTAACCATATTGTCATATACAGTCAAACTATGAAGTATTCTTCTTTCTAAATCTTTACCTTCTGTTTTAAAAAAAAAAGGTGGGCAATTTTTTTTTTTTGAACTTTCTAGAACTTTAGGACAAAAGAAACTGCATGTCATTTCTTGTTAAAAGTGTCTTTACAAAATGTACAATCAAAAGAGGTTTTCACCAGTCGATTTTGCCATCAGCTGTAATATTTACATTACACCAAAATATCTCATAACAAAAAAATGTCGCCCACAGGTCAAGCTCGTCTACATCTGTATGATCATGGCGACAAAAGGCAAGCCAGGCAACCAGCTAGTCAACACCAAAATGTGCCTCCTCATCTGCATCACAAGACTAAAATGAGCTAACGCTCAGTAAGTAAAAACTATGCATGCTTATGTATGCTTAAAAATCTCGTAAAGTTCTCATTGTACCCTTTTCTTTCTTAAACATTTTAGTTCATATATTTTCCTTAAAACTTATTCATAATTGGGCCCCTTAGAGCATTGCTAGTCCCGTAAGTCGATAGGCTGTGATAACATTGGGTAGAAACTCTGGCCAAGAGTAAAAATAAGGTGCGACCGTCGTGTGAGGTTTTTTGAAAACTCCTTCCCTCATCAAAGGGGCATCCCACACCGCGCTAATCTTGTCCCGCTTCAACGAGACACATCATAACATCTGCAAATCCCGCTTCAATGGGAGAGTCTGCATCAACAGACTTACCTATCCAGCTCCGACAGACTAACAATTGCCATTAAAACTTATCTTATAAAATTGGTACAATGGTACTCATTTTCAAATACTCTTATAATAAAAATTTCCATTTGCATGCAAAACATGCCATGCACATGCCATTTCATAACTTTCAGGAATAAGTAAGTTTCACATAAATACATCTTCCATATAGTTCTTGTGATGCAGTTGTAAGTCTTTACTTACCTCGTGTCTTGA
>JXTB01000101.1:156515-171657 GCA_002914805.1 Parasponia andersonii | reverse complement strand
TAGCCCATAACCAATCATTAAACATAAAAAGAAAGTCCATTAGACTTTAATTGATAATGCAAATAAAGTATAATTTCCCAATTTATAGAATGCACAATGAATTTGGTTCTGAAACGCATGAAAGATGCATTTTATCGAAAACTACTATTTAACTATGTTATCAAAAAGTAAATGCATGTGCACATAGTATTGCTTTCATAATTATATTCTTTGTTCTTTTAGCACACCGAGCTCTCTCTCTGAGGATATTGAACCTTTACACTACATTGGGACACTTCGATAATCATTAGTGTAATAACATGTATGTAAATGCACATAACATAATGAATGAGTATGTTGCTACAAAACTAGTATTAAAGACTTCTAGATGCCTAATATGCAATTAGAACATAATTATTATTGGCTTAATATGCATGTGAGAACCTTGGGCACCACAAGCTTAGTGTAATTAAACATAGTTAAGTACAGTAACTGCCACCTCGTGCTTACCTGAAACCAACATTTTGAAAAATGCTAGAAATGGTTTCTCTATATTAAATAGAAGCTATTTGAAGTTTTAAACGCACAGTCAATTTGGCTTCATAAAGCGTGAAAAATGTATTTTACCGAAAAACTACTATTTGACCAAGTTATCAATAGATATGATTTTAATGCATGTTTGTATAGTATTACTATTCATAAATGTATTATTTGTCCCTTTCACACACCAAGCTCTCTCTCTCTCTGAGGGTACTGAACCTTTACACTTCATGGGAGCCCTTCCACAAATATTAGTATAATAATACAGATTATTTAACAATCAGAATGAGTAATTTATCATGAAATTGATACTAGTTGCTTGATATGTCTATTATGCAATATGAATATATATATTATTGGCTTATTATATATGTAAGAATCTTGGACATCACAGAGAGAGAGAGAGAGAGAAAGAGCTAGAAAAAAGAGAGGGCACGTGTCTATCAATAAATGGACATCTAATTTAGCTAATACATCCCCATTTCAATAATTTCTACATCTAAATCCCAAAATAAATTACAATTTAGTCTCTGATTTTATAAAACATTTTCAGTTTGATAGAATTTCGATTTTTTTTATTAAAAGACCGAAACACCCTTACGAGAATAAGGGATTTTACACACACTCGCAAAGAAAAAAAAAAGAAAAGAAAAAAGAAATTCAGACTCTTAAACCTATATTATTATAACCTCGCAATCAGAAGCAAATTAAAAACTAAGATCAACCTAGTGTGGTAGAACTTCGTAGCTACGCTGGGGAACCGTTTTGAAGATGGCCAAGATGAGATCAAAGTAGAGAGACAACTGAGCAAAAGCGAAAAACGTAACCGGAAAGCACAAGGCTGCGTATAAAGGATACGCTACGTATCTGAGTTGTTCAGTAAGGACAAAGATATGTCCGGCGCAAAACGACACCAACATGGCAGCTATGGACGCAAAGAGCGACGTTAGCCCTAGCAGAAGCTTCCGAGGCAAGTCCAAGGCGAAGTCCTTTTCTTGGTACCGTGATGTGAGGATCGAGAGGAAGAAGACTAGGGCGGTCACCGAGAAGCAAAGAGCGGCCAACGACGATATGGCGAAGGCGTTGAACGCGGGCTTGTCTTCGAGCGTTGGAGTGCCCCTATCCTGGTTGATTCCGCCGGGGACAGTCGCGGACGTTGCAAACGCCACGGTGGCTACAAGAGCCGCCACGACCGAGCAGGACTCGGAGGTTTTGGTGAGCCACTCGCTTCCGTCTTTGATGAGATTTTTGTGTGTGTTGACGAAAACCTCGTTTGGTGTCTGTAGTCTCTTGTTGTAGTGAAGGAAAAAGTTTGGTGGCATGCTGTTCTTCACAAACTGTTGCAGCAAATCAATTAAATAAATGTACGAAAACCACCTTTACTAGTCTATGGTAATAAACCACCTATATACTAGTGCTAGTCTATGCTAAGTGGTGCATATATATTCTAGCTCCAATTTTCGTACTTGAATTAGCATTTTGATCCTTAAATTAAAGATTAACCTCTTTCGAGTTAATGACAGATTTAAGCGGAAAGTGATGATCATGTCAGTCAGCTATAGTCCACTTAATTCACGAAAAAAGATACAACAAACACTATATATATATATATATACCATCCACTGATGAAAAAAGATTAAAAGGTTATCTAATGGTACCAAAAAGACATCACGAATTTGGCAGTCAGACCACACGATGATATAGTGATTTAGTGTCATGTTCCTTGGGCAGTGCAAATATGTTGACAATTATATATGGGCAATGTATTTTTTTTTTTTTTTTACCTATACATAGCTATCATTTTGACCAATTAAAATTTATCATGTATATTTTTTTATAATAATAAAAAAAAATAATATTAATGATGTACATATTTTTATACATATCATTATAGTTAATAAATCATTGTTAGATGATAATCTAATGAATATAAAAAAATATCTATATATAGATTAAAAAGAAAATAGCTACTGAATTGACAATCATTATATATATATGAGCACCAATTCAGTAGATATTTATTTTTTTACTGTCCATATTCGTAGATTTTGTTTTTTATATTGTTTTACCCAATTAAAATTTATCACACACATCTTTTTATGATAAAAAATGAAAAAAGAGAAAAGTATTAAATAATAAGTATTTATTTTTATTATTTTTTTTCAACTACTTAAATTATATGGTATCTATTAGATAATAATATAACAATTAAAAAAAATACTTATAGATAAGTGAAAAAAAAAACCTATTGAATTGGAAACCTATATTACTAATAAATTGCATTTGGCAATTAATATTGCTCCATACTTATTTAAAAATAAATGTAGTATCTTTAGCAAGTTAAATATTTCTCCATAAATTTAAAATAGTAAACTGATTTTCAAAACTTATGGTTAATTGTTTCAAAAACCAGAATCTACATTCCAATTTTTGAATAGATACCTAAATAGAACTAATGCTATATAGCTACTATAATCCATGACTAACAATTTTTTAATAGATACCTAAATAGAACTAATGCTATATAGCTACTGTAATCCATGACTATCATTTTTCACTGTCGATTAGCCACAGTAGTACGTAATAGTATTTCCGTGCAGTACATACTAGTTAATCTTTATAAGGAAATATATACATATATGTATAAGACAAGTTAATAACAACTCATATGTACCTCAAACCATTTGATTTCCCATTGCATCTGCAAAGCACTGCCGGGAATAAGCCAGGGGCGATACTCCCCGCATTGCGTGGCGGCCAAGTGGAGTGCGCTGTTCCCTTGTTGGTCCACATGGCGGAACACGCTCTCTCTGGGGATGTTCTCCCTTTTCAATAGAAACTTGTAAACATGGGGTTGCCTGTTCTCAATGGCCAAAAGAACAACATTCTTTTGTTCTGAATCCACGTCCTGAATCGCCACCGGGAATTCGTCCAAGATCTTCTCAACCATCTCAGTGGCTCCTGTCTTTGCGGCGATCAGCAGTGCGGTTTGCTCTTTCCCACCTTTTTTCTGACCTTTCCGACGCTTGTTGCGTCTTTTCTCTGTTTAAATGCACAATTTAGAAACCCAGTTACGATTAGTGTTCTTATTTATTTATCCGTCTAGGCTCAAATTTCTTTAGTAGTTAGTACTATTAAAAAAAATATAGCATATTTGCATACTATAGTAATTAAGGATTTTCTTTTCTTATTATTAGGGAACTAGAAGTAACCATTGCATTGATATCTAAATGAGTTTTTATTGAAACTCCTTCGAACATATTTAATTGTATTCTACACATATTTCTCTAATGGTTTGTATTAATTTGTCATTATTAATTTTTCTAACGACAGGGGAAAAAAAAATCTCCAGTGTACGAGTTCTTTGTCTCTGTATATAAATGTTACTGCATGTATTATCGTGTTTATATATATATATATATATATTATGGGATATGTCGTAATTATCTTACTAAATCATAATATATAGCGTACTAAGCAACATATACCAAATGGACAAAGCTTGAATTTTGTAAAGATTAGTTAATTATCTTACATGGACTATATATGTTTGGAGGATAAAAGACTTTATTTGTCCCTCAACTATAGAAAAAATCTCATTTTAGTGCCTAAATTTTAAATTTCATTATACTGGATACTGGTCTTTCTATGCATCATGTTTGATATTGTTGATTCAACAATATACCATATTTCAGATAGTTTTAAAATGGATTATTGTGAAATCATAGATTTTCAAAGGGCAAAGTGATCATTTTGTTAATTTTCGGATTAATTAATAAAGGCACTAAGTTGCAAAAGTTTTAAGAAGCGGGGACTAAATTACAATATTTTGTGGGACTAACATAAGAGAATTTTTAAAAATAGGGGACTATAGTGTAATTTTTAAAAATTGCACAGTCCCAATTACTAGGGCCACGTGACCCTCATTTTCTTCTTCCTCTCTCTCTCTCTCTCTTCTCTCTTCTCTCTTCCTCCCGACGCTCTCTCACTCCATCTTGCTCTCATTTTAGGCTGAAGGACTTAGACCAACCGAAGCTAGCTACTGGCCCTCGTCGCACCTAGCCACCAACCGGTGAGGCCTCCCTGCACCGCTTACTGTCCGCACCATTAGCCTTGTGAAGCCAACGAGTTCCTCCCTCTAGAAAATTGCCGATTTTAAGATTTGTGAGTTTTGAATTTTTGGCGTCGCTTCGACTATTTCGACACATATAAAAAATAGAGTCGTTATACTGCCCTTTTTTCTATAAAATCTAGTATGCTTATTTTATTAAAAAATTAGAGCATAATTTTTTTCACACTTCAGTTCTATATTGCACATGTCATAAGATCATATATGAGCACTATGTTAGTATCGTAAGTTTACTGTGTGCCGCTGTATACCCCACTATCAGTGTAGAGTCTGTAAACCCGCATGGAGTTTATTTCTTCTGATTACCTCCCTATTTGGCAAGTATACTTAATTCAGTTGCCCCTCTAGGTTTAGTAGATGATACGTAGATATCCCCTCCGGGTATAAACTTAAGTATTAGGCAGGCAGTTAGGTACACTTAGTGCCATCATCTTGGGTTTCTACAAATGAGAGGATGTGAGCTCATGATATGGATTAATTTGTATCATGTGCATTTGAATTGAATGATTTTGACTATACTGTTTTATATATACATATGGATTGCCAGTTTTGGACTATTATATATGTATTTTTTGGATTTAAACTAACTATGTGGGGATTTTCTATCACTAAAATATTTTCCATCGAGGTAACTATTTTCCTACTGGGTATTATATGCTTACCTCCCTTACCTTTCTTCCTCAGGGGGTATTCAGTGCGACCTTGGTGACCCAAAGGATTAAGAGGCCATCTTGACTGTAGTTTAGTGTCTTAATAATGATAGAAGCTTGGTGTTATTGTGGTGTTTTGATTGTTTGGATTTTGATTTAGCATTAAACTATACTTACTACTTTCAATTATGTCTATGAACTTGCATATCTCATTTTAGTATTTGATATATATTGTGGATGATGATGATGCTTGAACTTAAATTTGAATTATGTTATTCAGTTATTATTCAATCTATATTTAATGGTGTATATGAACTATGAGAAAAGTTCACGAGATGAAATTCCAAATATTTTATTTAAATAGACCATTTATAAAACTGAAATTATTAGACATTTTTCAAATAAATTAAGGAATTTTCTGTCTTAGTGAAATTTTGCTTCTGCCATTGGCCTGGGTTTGGGGTCGTGACAAAAATTATGGTATCAGAGCTTAAGTTTAATAGCTCAGACATATCACCATTAAACTAGATTAGAGTTGTTTTTATAATAAGCATGCATTATCATCTAACTAACAGCTTGGCATATTATTTAAGACTTTTAAGGATGCCTCCAAGAAGAATTCTGAGGCACCAGCCTGGTGTCGAATCTCATCATCATCTAGATTTCATTCCTCTGATCGAGATAATGTAGCAGGCATTTGCCCAGATGAGTAATCCAGACTATCAACTTCCAGATCTGAGCGAATGTCAGATGGATCAATTCGATCACCTTCAGCGGTTTATACATCTCTAGGTAGGGCGATATGACGGGAGACCAGGATCTCTCATGATGATTGTATGAGATTGAAAGGTACTTTTGGATCCTTGGTACTCTAGTGGAGTTTTAGGCAGTCTTTGCTATTACCCGTATGATGGGGAGTGCCATTCGTTGGTAGAAAACAGTGGAACGGATACAAGATATAATAGGTCTAACCTAGGAGGACTTTGAATAGATTTTTAAGGCCCAGTATGCCAATGAGGACCAACAAGATAAAGTTGTGAACTAATTTGAGACTTTGATCCAAGATAATAGAACAGTGAATGAGTATCTGATAGAGTTCACTGAGTTAGCAAGTGTTGCCCTTGGACTGAGTATGAGTGAAAAATATAGAGTTGCTAAGTTTAGGAGTTGTCAGAATTGGAATATTTTCAAAAGGATTAGCATATAGACTTTCTATACTCTTCCTGAAATTGCAGTGGCTACTCAGTGGGCAGAGGCCATCGAAGAGGGATTGGATTCTAGGAGGAGCCAACGGAGAGGTAATGACAAGAAAGTCACTAGAAGGAATCAGAGGTAGTGGTCAGCCTAGGGTGCTGTAAATAGTGGAAGCTTAAACAGTAGTGCTTTTCTAGGGGTAGCAGAGGTAGTCTTTATGGAGGGTATTTTTCTTATGGCTAGTCGGGCCATAGAAAGTAGTATCCTAATCATCTACAGAAATCTCCTTTTTTTCACTGAGGACCACAGAAAATCCAGTTAGGTTATGTTTCTTATCAAAACATTTAGGCAAGGCTACAATAGTCACAGGATGTTTCACAGACTTTCATTTTCTCTCAGCCTTATGAGCATCAGTACTATACTCAGGGTTACACTCAGAATTTTTAGACTCCTTAAGCTTCAAGGAGTCAAAGTGAGCGTGGATATGGCAGTAGTAGTCTAGGATCCAGCAACAGCCGTCTTGGTCAGAGGAGAGGTAATAAGGGGAAAAGGAAGGTGACTGGCTAAGCCTATACTTTTACTGGAGCTGACAACACTCAAGATCGCACCAGCCGAGGTATTATTGACAGTGTGATTCTTATTTGATACTCTTGGGCACATGTTTTGTTTGATACTGGTGCATCCCATTCATTTATATCCTTATTTTTTGCTCAACTGTTAGGGTTGGAATTTTCTAATTTGGATTATGTATTGATATTCGATATACCTTTAGGAGGAGTAGCCGATATGTCTAGTATGTGTAAATCTTGTCCTGTTGTGGTTGATGATAGAAAATTTCTTACTGATTTGATTGTGTTACTGATAGGATAATATGACGTAATACTTGGTATGGATTGGTTGTGTAAGCACTGAGCTATTGTGAACTGTCATACAAAGCGGGTAACTCTTTTACCTAACGATAGGCATCCCATTGTCTATCAAGCTAAAATGAGTCTTTTGAAGCCAAGTCTTATTCTGAAAGCGTGTATGGGTGAAAGGAAGAGACTTGAGTATTATGAGAACTTGTTTACCATTGATGGTGAGGTGAGGACAGATGATCAAGATCTATGGATTCTTATAGTGTGAGAGTATTTAGAGGTGTTTCTTGAAGACTTACCAGGGTTACTACAAGATAGTAAGATCGAGTTCTATATTGAACTAGTTCTTGGAGATCAGCTAGTTTCTATTCAAACCTATCGTATGGTGCCGACAGAGATGGAAAAATTGAGAGAACAGTTGGATGATCTGATTCCAAAGGCTTCATTTGCAGTAGCACTTCCCCTTAAGGTGTTCCTATTTTGTTTGCGAAGAAAGCTGATGGTTCGTTAAGACTTTGTGTGGACTACAAGAAGCTGAATTAGTTGACAATAAAGAATAAGTATCCTTTATCAAGGATAGATGAATTGTCTGATCAACTCAGTAGTTTAAGATTCTTCTTTAAGATTAATTTAAGATCCAATTATCATCAGTTGAAGATAAGAGAGGATGATATACTTAAGATAGCTTCAGAACCTATTATGGTTATTTTGAGTTTCTAGTGATGCTATTTGGTTTGACGAATGCTCCCGCAGCCTTTTATGGATCTCATAAATCGAATTTTCGGCCTTTTTTGGATTATTTTGTGGTTGCATTCATCAAAGACATCCTGGTATATTCCAGGACTTGAGACGAGCATACCGAATACCTAGGAATAATACTTAAGACTTTGAGAAATCATCAGCTGTATGTCAAGAAATTAAAGTGCGACTTTAGGATGTCAGAAGTGAAATTCTTAGAGTATGTGATTTCTCACGGAGGTATTTCAGTCGATCCTACTAAGATAGAAGTAATACTAGAGTGGGAAAGACCGAGAAATGTGATAGAGCTACTGAGTTTTCTTGGTTTGGTAGATTATTACCATCGTTTTATGCAAGATTTCTCAAGAATTACTTTGAAAAGACCAAGTTGACCAAGAAGAATGTCAGGTTTGTTTAGGATCAAGAAAGTCGAGAAGGTTTTGTCAGATTGAAGTGTAATTTAATGATCGTACCTGTTCTTACTATTTTTGACAATGACGAGCTTTATGTGGTGTATACCGATACTTCAAAGATGGGTTTGGGATATGTCTTAATGTAGAATGATCGAGTTGTGGCTTATGCTTTTCATAGTTAAAGCCACATGAGAAAAACCCCACCCATAACTTAGAACTTGCAATAGTGATCTTTGCACTGAAGATTTGGAGATGCTACTTGTATGTTGTAAGGTTCGGCACATTCTCCGACCACAAGAGTTTGAAGTATCTCTTCACTCAAAAGGATCTGAACCTGAGACAATAAAGATGGGTTTAGTATATGGAGGATTATGACTTCGACCTATAGTGTCATCCTGGTAAGGCTAATGTTGTAGCTGATGCACTTAGTAGGAAACCTCGTGGTGTACTAGTTATACTAGTGTTTTAGGATTGGAAGAGCTCAGTTGTGATTGGTGACTACAACTTATAGTATTTCAAGAATAAAGGAGTTGCTTGCCTCAGCAACATTGTGATTTCACCATCACCTCTTCTGACTATTTAATAGAGTCAGTGGCAAGATCAAGAATTAAGGAGAATATGGAATTAGCCTTAAAATAGTGAACAGTTAGATGGTTAGAGGACCAATAGAAAAGAGTTCTTACTTTTCAGTAGAAAGTTGGTTGTGGCTAATATCCCTAATCATTGAGAAACCATTCTAACTGAGGCTTACATTTCAAGGTTTATAGTATATCCATGTAGTACTAAGATATACTAGGACTTGAATAGACATTATTAGTGAAAAGGTATGAAGAAGGATGTGGCTACCTTTGTAGCTAAGTGTTTGACTTGTCAGCAAGTCAAGGTTGAGCATCAAAGGCTAGCTGGGTTACTTCACTTGTTACTTATTCCGAAGTGGAAGTAGGACAAGATCACGATGAACTTTGCTGCCAGTTTGCCGAGAACTTTGAGGAAGAACGACGTAGTTTGGGTGATAGTTGATCAGTTGACGAAGAGTGCTCATTTTATACTGATCTAGATTGACTACTCACTTATTAAGCTCAGTAAACTATATGTGGAGAACATCATACACTTGCATGGTGTGCCTTCGAGTATAGTTTCTGACAGAAACCTAAGGTTCACTTCTAAGTTCTAGAGAGCTTTGCAGAAAGTGTTTGGTACGTACTTAGATATCAGTATAGTTCACCGTCCTGAGAAAGATGGCAAGTCTGAAAGGACCATTTAGATACTTAAGGACATGCCACGTTGTTTCATATTGGACTTTAGTGGGAACTGGGATGATCATTTTTCTTTAGTGGAATTTGCTTACAATAATAGTTATCAGACCAGTATGGGTGTGCCTCTATATAAGATGCTACCGAGAAGATCAAGGACATCCAAGAGAGACTCAAAGTGATTCAGAGTCACTAGAAGAGTTATGTAGACCCTAAGAGACGTGAGATAGAGTTCAATACTGGTGATTCCATATTCTTGAAAGTGACTCCAAAGTGTAGTGTTACAAGATTTAGAGTTAAAGGTAAGTTTGCTCCAAGGTATATTGGTCCCTTTCAAATCAGTGAGAGAATAGGACCAGTAGCGTATTGCTTGAATCTACTGCACAGTTCGGTCATATGCATAATGTATTACATGTATCGATGTTAAAGAAGTACACACCAGACACATCTCATATTATTCAGTACGTGCATATACCGATCCAGGAAGATGTGTCTTATGACGAGTAGCCTGTTTGTTTGTTGGCAAGAGAGTTGAAGGTACCTCGCAACAGAGAGATTCCACTTGTCAAGGTGCTGTAGGAATATCACAAGGAAGATAAGGTTACTTGAGAACTCGAGACAGAGATATACAAGGAGTACCCTCATTTGTTTAACTTTCAGTTAGAAGTTGTATTGTGATGTAAATCTTGACTTAAAATTGAATTTCAGGACAAAATTCTTTTAAGGAAGGGAGAATGTAAAATCCTATAATTTCAAAGGGTAAAGTGGTCATTTTGTTAATTTTCAGATTAATTAATGGAAGGACTAAGTTGAAGAATTTTTAAGAAGTGTGGACTAAATTGCAATATTTTGAGGGACTAAAGTGAAAGGATTTTGAAAAATAGGGGACTATAGTACAATTTTTTAGAATTGCACAATCACCATTACTAGGGCCACGTGACCCTTATTTTATTCTTCCTCTCTTCCTCTCTTCTCTTTTCCTCCTGACACTCTCTCTTTCCCTCTCTCTCTTTTTTTTGACCGAAGGACTGAGACCAGTTGAAGCTAGCCGCTCGCCCTCGTCACACCCCGCCACTGACTGGCGAGGCCTCCCCGCACTGCTAGTTTCCTGTGCTACCAGTCCCATGAAGCCACTGAGCTCCCTCCCCTGCCCTAGAAAAATGTCAATTTCAAGCTTTGAGAGTTTTGAATTTCCGGTGTTGTTCGAACCATTTCGAAGCATGTTCTTGGGCTTATTTGGTTCCTATCATCGAGAGAAATCTCCGGGTATATATTTCGCAATCCCATTTTGCCCGATTTGAAAATATCCATTTTTGAGTATTTTGAGCATGAGTTTGACTTTTTGATCGGATCGTTAGATTGTGTTTTTGACGTTATTTTTAGAATGTACTCTCGAAATAGAGAATATTGATATATATGTTAACTATGTTTGGTGACTGACACAAAAAACAAAATCAGACAACTAAGATTTGCTTCGTTTTGCTTGCCATCCGTCCAGTTTCGGCCCGGGTCCGAATTGGACTAATTATATATCTTACCTAGTTGTTTTGGGTGCTAGGAATCTAGTGAAGAGGTCTATTTATGGATTCGAAGCTCCGTGGAGAAGTTGGTTTTTTGCAAGAGAGCGATCAAGGGCTTGGAATTAGTTCCCGACCATTCAAGTGATCGTCCAATGGCACCGTGAGGATGCAATAGCATGGTATCGCTGTTCTAGTAATGTGGAGATTTAGTTACCTCTGTTTTATATCATTTTTTAATAACACTTACTTTGTGCAACATATGGTGACAAATATGATTTTAGAACTGTTTTGGATAATTGTGATGGATTTGATTGTATGATGTATATTATATTACTCTGGGACTTTTTAGAGTGTAGGATATTGTTGAGTATATCAAAAATAGGGTCATTATCCTGCCCGTTTTTCTATAAAATCTAGTATGCTTACTTTATTGAAAAATTAGAGCATAATTATCTTCACACTTCAGTTCTACATTGCACATGTTATAGGATCATACATGAGCACCATGTTAGCATCGTAGGTTTACAATATAGCAGTGCATACCCCACTGTCAGTGTAGAGTCCGTTAATTCACGTGAGGTTTTTATCTTCTGATTACCTCCTTGTTTGGCTAGTATAGGCAATTCGGTTGCTCCCCCAAGTATTGTAGGCGACACATGGGTGTCCCTCCGGGTATGGGCCTAGGTGTCAGGTAGCTTATTAGGCACACTTAGTGCTATCATCATGGGTTTCTACAGATAAGAGGATGTGAGCTCATAGGTATGGGTTGATTTGTGTCATGTCCATATGAATTGAATGGTTTTGATTATACTGTTTTATATATACATATGGATTGCCAGTTTTGGACTATTGTATATGTATATTTTAAATTTAAACTAATCATGCAGGAACTTTCTATCACTAAAATATTTTCAACTGAGGTAACTATTTTTCTACTGGGCATTTTATACTCACCCCCACTTACCTTCCTTTCTCAGGTGATGTTCAATGCAACCTTAGTAACTAAGAGGATTAAGAGGCCATCTTGACCGTAGTTTAGTGTCTTGGTAATGCTAGAAGCTTGGTGTTGTTGTATTATTTCGATTGTTTGGATTTTTATTTAGTATTGAACCAAGATTACTACTTTCAATTATACCTGTGAACTTACATGTGTCATTTTGGTACTTGATATATGTTGTGGATAATGATAATACTTGAACTTAAATTTGAATTATATTATTCAGTTATTATTCGATCTATGTTTAATGGTATATACGAACTGTGAGAAAGGTTCACGAGATGAAATTCTAAACATTTTATTTAAATGAATTGTTTATAAAACTGAAACTTTTAAGAATTTTTTCAAATAAATTAAGGAATTTTTCATCTTAGTAAAATTCCTCTTCTGTCATTGGCCCGAGTTTTGAGTCATGACTATTATTGTCAAATGTGTAACTAATTTTTAATTAATCAGTTTTTTTAAACTGTTTTAATTCATGTTCTAATATCTTTGTAGTGTTGAATTGCATGTGTTTCTATAAATAAAATAAGTACAAGTCTTATATAGACTTTTTGTTAAGAATAGACTAAAATATATAGTAAAAATTACGAAAATAAACCTTATTTCATAGTTTAAGAACTAAAATAACAAAATTAAAATTAAAAGACTAATGTGAGACTTGTCGAAAGTTTAGAAACTAACAAGATCATTTATCCTATGTTTGGACTATAGAAGTACTTTGGTAAGAGGGAGAAGTCCAAAGAACTAGGAAATTAACTAGAGATTTAAGATTATAAAACTAGTTAATTTACTAAAAAAAAATAATATTTTATATTCACTTACTGGGTGCGTTATCTGTTCTTTTAGGATCTTGATCCTGAGCTTTATGATCTTCCTGAGTTTTTTGATCTTCTGAGAAATCATTCTTTATGAGTGCATTAGGAAGTAAAGTAGTGTCTTGGCCGGGATTTGATCCAGTGTTGCCATAGGACTTGTACGCTTTGGTACACTTGACCAATTTCCCCATGACAAGTTTAGCCCTTATGTGTAGCTCTTTCTTTCTTTGGATTTCGTTTATCCTCCAAATCCCTGCATGCCATATATACTCAGAAAATGTCACTGAAAAAAACTATTAATCACAATTAGTCACAATATAATTGGTGACTGGAAGTGTAAATTTTCATTTAAAAATAAGTAAAATAGTCAGCAAATTTTTCTTTTTGCAAAAAGTTGAATCCGTTCACTATAAGAAAGCAGACTTTTACTGACGGGCTATGTAAAACCCATCAGAGAAATATATATTTGCTGACACTTTGGGCTGAAACCCGTCGGTAAAAGTTGTCCAAAAAATCTAATTATAGGCACTCTATACCGACGGGCCCGCGTCGGTATATTTGTCATTTACCGACGGATAATTTATTTTCCGTCATTAAAAGGATATTGAAAAAAATGTGTGTCACCTTACCACGAAAAGAATTACTATTTGGCGCTTGTTATTTTTTTATCCAAAATTAAGGAATTTTTAAGGTAGCTTTGCCGAAGGAGAGTCTTTATTCCGTCGGGGAATTCCCTAAAAATTAAGACTTTTGCCAACGGGCTTCCACTACCTTGTCCGCAAAGAAGACAATTACCAATGAGTTAACCAATGTTGTGTCGGTATAGGGCAGACTTAAAAAGAGGGCTTCGGGCAGACTTTCCAGATGCTTTGAGCATTGGGATGAGTGTGGCGCCAAATACATGTGCGTAATATTTAAGCATATCCCGACGAAAGATTGACTTTGCGTCGGGAATGGGTATTAAAAATGAAACCCTACATGTTCACTTCTTTTCTTTTGCTCAGCTACTTTGTCTATTTCTCTTTTATCTGTTTGAGTCTGCCTCTCCATCCCCTTCTCTCTCATCTGATCGATTCTCTCTCCTCCATCCCCCGTCTCTCTAAGCTGTGTCTCTCTTTTCCATTCCCCTCTCTCTCATTTGTCCAATTCTCTCTCCTCCATCCCCCCTCTTTCTAGGCTATGTCTCTCCTCTATCTCTCCTCCACGTCTCAGTATCTCGACATCTCCGCTATCCCATCTTCTCTCTAAGGTAAGTTTTGATTTCTATTTTGTTGATTTTCTTTATTTTTTTTAAAAAATTTCTTTAACAGATCTGTTCTTTTCTTCTTTTTTTTTTTCTTTGAAGATTCTACTTCTCATCTTTACGGGTATGTCTATCTCATCTTCTATATATAAAACACATTAATATTATTTCTAGTGCGTGTTGTTAATTTTATGGGGTTTAAGCTTGTTTCGATTATTATTTTTTAATGAATGCTTGTAATGTGCTTTTGTATGGTGATTACTAATTCCTTATGTTGCTTTATTTTTATGGGTTGATTTTTTTTCTCTATTTTCGGTGTTATTTTTCTGGGTTGTTGTTTCATTTTTTTTTTATATGGGAGATTTAAGTAATTGGGTTGACAAAAATTATCTTTTTTGGATGTGGGTTTTGGGTTTTGATGCTTTTTACAAAATGGGTGTACTTGTATATATTTTTACCAAATTGGATGCTTCATCTTGAATCTGATTCTCTATTGTTCTCTATTTTTCTTATTTATTTTTTCACTATCTTTGTATTTTATTGTTCTATGTTCTCTGTTTTTCTTTGCTTTTTACCAAATGGGTATACTTGTGTATATTTTGTCACCATCTTTATGGTGGTCTTTGGAGAAGAGTATATAATTTGATTATTCTATTGTATATAACTATTATTATCACTATAAAAATATCTATTTATTTTATCACTGTCTTTATGGTGTTCGTGATAGTGTTATATATTCTATTATAGTGTTTTTAACTGTAATGATTCAATTAAGTATATAATTATGTTTGGTTCTAATTTGGGTGATGGA
>JXTB01000101.1:129420-144096 GCA_002914805.1 Parasponia andersonii | reverse complement strand
TTTTTGCCGACGCAGAATTGCGTCGGTAAAAGATTATTTATATTCTACGAAAATACATTCACCGACGGGTTTTGTCATCGGTTAAGGTATTTTTTTTAAAATATTTTCTATATATTTTCACCGACACATTTTGTCGTCAGAAAATGTATTGTACGTTTTAAAATTATTTTTTTAATAACTTTCACCGACGCATAAATGTATCGGTAATTCTTTGACTTTCACCGACGAATAAACGCGCCGGTGAAAGTCAAGAAGATTTCGAATATGGTCATATTTTCGCCGACGGAACT
The DNA here is from genome assembly GCA_002914805.1 of Parasponia andersonii. Classification (NCBI taxonomy): domain Eukaryota; kingdom Viridiplantae; phylum Streptophyta; class Magnoliopsida; order Rosales; family Cannabaceae; genus Trema; species Trema andersonii. The sequence goes on along the minus strand of JXTB01000101.1, from coordinate 143,806 downwards.
TTCGCCGACGCAAACCGTGCGTTGGTAAAACTCACTAATACATCGGCGAATGTTACTTTTACCGACGAAATTAAATTTCTGTCAGAAAGTGACATTTAGCTACGGTCTTACACCGGCGAGGAATTGTGTCGGTAATTGTCAAATACCTTTCGTCGACGGTTTTATGCTACTTTTTCCAAAGACAAAATGCGTCGGCAAAAGTCATGTTTCTTGTAGTGATTTTCTTCTCTTTTGTTAAAAAAGAAGAAGTTATTATATCGTTTAGTTTAAATTTATTAAAGAACTAAAATCTAAGTTACTTGTTGACAATATGATCGATCAAGAAGCTATACTAACGACTATATAAAAAATTATTTGAGATACGTAGTATCTAAGCCAATATATTATTTAAAATCTTTAAATCAAAATGAGAAGGGCATAACCTATGTAATATTTTCTAACGTCTTAAAACTCTTTTTAATTCATTCTTATGTTAAAGATACTTAGAAATTTGATATCTTTGACATTTATTATACTATTTTATATATTCTTAATAGAGATAATTTAGAATATTGCAAAAATTGAAGTCAATAAGAATATTGATTCTCTAGCATAATTAGAATGAAATTATTGTATAGTAGACAACGTATAAGAAAAAAATTATCATATTCAAGTAAATATATGCTATTTTTGTTATTAATTTAGTTCAAACCAAGTAATATTAGTTGTTTTAGCATTTTATAAAGTTTTATCAGAAAAATCGAGTTATTTTCAATGTATCTATTTTTTCCTTAGATATCCATCAACATCGAAATTTCCATCGATATTATCCGTAAATCAAGATCTCGACAACTCTGTCGATATTGACGTTTTCATTTTTGATTCCATTATCAAATATAAAGACATCTGACACAAAGTATATTAAAATTTTGTTGAAATTAAGAAGTTATTATATGATAATGTCAAAGGAGCCACAACACTGATTAATTATGGCTTGTTTGTTTACATTTTTATCTTTTGTTTGTTTATTTTTATTTTTATATTTTTTAAACATTTGAGTAGATCTTCACTCTTCAATTTATTCAAATTTATTTTATTCTTTTTTAAATAATTAATAATATTTTCAAACGAGTTCCATGTTGATTTGGCTGATATACCTTGTGCAAATAATAAGGACTTGCTTTTATATTCGATTGAAAAGTTATCTGAAATAATTAAAGAGGGTTGCCTTAATCTCTGTGGTCCAATATAGCAATAAAATTGAGCAAAAACGGAACAAAAAAGGAAAAGAAGAAAAGATGGTGAGACATTTATTTATTTATTTATAACGAACTGATCACTATGAGAAAGTAAGTTGTGATTGTTGTTCCACTAAAAAAGTATAAAAAGTTGTGATTGTTTGAATAGTAATTGAGATAAAATTTTTCATCCATAGATTTAAAAAACTACTATTTATATTAGAAAAAAATCGCTAATGATGCGATCAGTTTCTACTCGTAATTGTCTCATAGAAATAGTATGTAAAGACGGCAAATAATTAAAGGGGTAGACACGTACCCACTCCGAGGATAATGAGCAAAACTTTCATCATAAGCTTGAAAAATAACAATATTGTGTCATAATTGCGGGGGAAAAAATGTTCGTTACTACTTCTCTGGCTCTCTTTTTCCAACCCTAAAAACAGGAAAAATAAAGGAAAAGCACAAAACAAAATAATGATAAGGGAAAAAATTCCAAAAAAAATAGTGGCTAAATAAAATAAGACAATTTTTTAATATAAATTTATATATTATCTCCTTAGTTTTTCTCCTCTTTTTTTTTTCTTTTCTTTTGAAGTGAATGTGACTACTTAGTTGAAAGGCCGTAATTTCTAAATTTATTCTGAATTGGTATTCAAATAAAAGTTAAGATGTTTACCTTTTTTATTGGAGCTCTTTCCGCCATCAGTTTTCTCATTTTTCTCTGTAATTCATCACAATACTTATTATTTGGGGAAAAAAAATGCAAATATTGCAATGCTTTGACTATATATATGGCAAAAATATTGGAGAAAACAAAAGTACTAGTGAGTTTATAGATAGTATCAAGACTCAAACTAAAAGCATCCCTTTTAATATTTGTTAATTTAATGGTTGAACTGATCTTTCCTCTTAGTAATGCAAGCTTACAATAAGCATCAAATATTCCTGAAAGATTAGTTTGTTTACTAAATTTTATTTGATTACAATATTTACGTTATTTAGTACTGTGGTTAGTCAAACAAGTTTTTCATTTAGAAAATTATAGACTCTGATGTATATAAGATAAATTTAGTAAAATATATATGAATGATTTTATCCTAAATTGATAATTGGTGTATACTATCCCAAAAGGGTGTTTAAGTTTTTAAAATTTATAGAAGCTACTATAGCAACAAGTACTGCTAGTCCCTAAATTTCCAAACAAAAAGAATAAAAAATAAAAATAATAGTTTTTAACAGAAGGGGAGGGATTCGAACTTGGGTTAACCCTATACACTATTGGGAGAATGTGTCATCCAGACATAATGTCTGCAACCACAAAATTATAATTATTCTTTGAACTTGTAGAAAGTTATAGATTGTTAGTTTTCTAAGAAATTTCCTTTTCTGTTAAAAACATTTGACAAAACACTACTATACTAGCAATACGATTTTTGAAGTACTTTAATAGACCATTCCCTATAATATTGAATTTAAATATTTAAAGATAATATATATATATATATATGCAATATGTTTGAAATATTTAGGGGCCAAACCAAAGGATTAATCTCAAATTTTTGAAAAATAAATGAACTATCCCTTTACCCTCAAACAATCTATGTGATAAAGTTGGTAATAATAAATTTAATTAGTCTCTCAAGAAAGCGTACCATATGCTTTAATTGAGGGTCCAAAGAAGATAGTCCCCTACCACCTTTACACTTTGTGTTCATTTTACACCTTTGTTTTGTAATGGATAGACTTACCAGAGCTTGATAGTGTTGAACTACTTGAAGCAGATGATTCTTGAACAGCAGATTTTGGTTCTGAACCCACGGCATCAATATTATCACTAGGCCCTGCGGTGATTGTTAATTATATGGTCCAACAATTAAATTGGGATCGATCTGTTTTAAGGTGATATATTTCATGCTTTACGAATTTTTTAGTCCTTAATTTCTTTCAATTTAAAATACCATACAATTAATGTACTGCTTGTTCATAAATAAATTAATTAAATATATATTATGAATCATAAATATCATCACGTGCTGAATTAATTACCCAAATGTTCAGAGCTGCTGATATTTTCTTGGGGATTCTCTTCATCAGCTTCATTATCATCTGTCATGCTTCCCTTTTCTTGAAGGCCACAGGGAGAGCAGTTAAGCAATTTAACGCGAAGATATACTATCTGTTTCTTAAAATTAATTGGAATAAAGAACTAATACTGGCATCTACAACTCAAATTAAATGAGAGGTGCTGTCAATCAATGTAGATTTGGAACTTATTAGAATCAACTAATTGGGAGTTAAATGTAACATGTGAACGAATATATGTATTATGATCTCATGAATTAAACACTCACTTAATGCTGTAGTAATAATTGTCCGCAGAATATTGCCAAAATCCATGCACGTCTCGTAGTTTCCCGGATAATTTGGTTTGCCACTTTCTTCACCACTACTGTGTTTTTTTCTGTCTTTGTCAATCTTGATTTTGTCACATGTTATTGCTTTCTCCATGTCCCCATCATCCACAACCAAACCTATTTCAAGGAACTTAGAAATGAATCTTCTCATCTAGATCATACGTTTATATCCGAAACCGGGAAACAATAAACTATTGCTTTAAAAAAAATATATATATATATATATCTATTGAAGATTTAAGTAAAAGTTATAATACAATATATTTTACCTATTATTGTTATCTGAAAGAAAAAAAAAAAAAGAAGAGAAAATAAGAAAACTAAAGGTTAGTTCTTTCAAAGGAAATTGTATTAATTAGTGTGTGCTTCCTAAGCTTGCACAATACAAAAGCTTATTACGCCTAGTAAATCAAAGTTTGTTTGTATTAAAATCATTTTGACGTTTATTGAAGTAACTAAAAATTCCAAAAGCTATAGTAACGAGGATAGAAATTCGTACAGTAGTACATGATACGGTCAAACAGTCCAAGGCAAGTGCTGCTTTTGAACGCATTCGGCTTATTGGCCAAAATATGAAGTGGAGATAAACCATCCACATTCACCGAGTCAACTAAATTTTGGTACTTTTCAATTATCAGCATTGCGATACCTACACAGAAGACCAGAAAAGAATTAATCACCCTAAATTACTAACAAAAAAAAAACAAATAACAAAAGATTAATTATAAGAGGACGAATTCCAAAAAATGAAGAAAAAAAGAAAAGTTGGATGGGACCAAATACTCACCGAAGTATTCACCAGAAATGGCTACATGAAGAATAGTATCCCCATTATTACTTCTTAAACATTCTTCCTTTATATCAAACTCAGAATTATGTAGGTATAAGAAAACACTTTGTTTTCCATAAAGAGCAGCCAAGAAGATTGGAGTCTCTCCTTGCCTGTTCCGATGAGTTATAAGATCTTTATTTCTTAAGGCCAATTTCTTGCAAATATCCAAGTTCCCATACATGGCAGCTAAGTGCAAAGGAGTGTTCCCTTTCACGTTCGCACTTTTCGTTAGCACGCTGTCTTCAATCACGTCCACCATTTTCGAAGCAATGTCCGTCTTACCGTTTGAGACAGCTATGTGTAATGCAGTGTCTCCCAACTTGGTTAGCTTGGCCGCTCGAGCGTTGGAGCTTCTGCTGTATGTCGAAATGACGTCGTTCCAGTTGTTCTTCATGACAGCTTCGAATAATGTGTCGACATCGGCCGACTCGTCTTCTTTGGCCATAGCTGGAACCTGGCTTTTGACGATCTCTTCTGAGGATTTCATATATATTATGTAGTCTTAAGGTTATGTTTTCTGTCTCCTAGCTGGTAATTGCAACCGTTGGGTTTATATATAGTTGTCCCACTCGTCCAATAATAATATTATTAATAAACATAATTAAACGATATGCTTAATTAGGCTGTCTCCAAACGATATTTAATTCACTCATGTCATGAAAAAGGATAGAGTTAGATGCATAATTAAACATCAATATATGTATATATAATTATATCATATTATATAATATTATATTATATCTCTTTGCCCTTGCCTTTGCCTTTGCCTCCAAGTTTTCTTGCCTGTTAATTCCTTTTACTTTCTCTCTTTAGAGTAAACGAGGAAAGAATATGGGAAGACATTAAAATCGAGTGGTCTAATTTCTATGGATCATGAAATTGATAAGTTTACTTTTTCTTTGGAGAGAAGAAACGATTTGACGAACAATGAACTATAACTTTTGCTTTAGAACTAAAAGTGCCCTGATATGTATGTACGTTTATGAAATATAAGGTTTCGACAGTTAACTCTAGTATTATAGTTTAATCAACTAGTATTTAGTACTTAATCCAGAATTTCTCAATTGATTGGATAAATTGATGGATGTCACGTCATTTTTAAATGAAATTTCCCAACTAATAATTTTTTCTTATCAATTTTTTTTTAAAGTTTTGTATATGATCATGAGATATCAAAATGAAATGTATGATGTTATTATTTATTCAATAAGAATAAATAAAATAAATAACATGGATTGTGAAGTATTTGCAGTAGTAGGAGTCCGTAAGTACATAGCAAAAACAAAAAGAAAAGCCTTGATCCATCAAAAAACAAAAAAGAAAACGAAAAACATACAAAAGAAAAGAAAAGCCGAGAGCAACATGTACACCGATCGCTCTATACTGATGTTATCTTCTTTCAATTTTTTTTAAAGGAATATTTTTTCAATTTATTACAACAAACTTTTACACATAGGATTCGGATAACTCATCCAATAAATACTCTGGCTATCTCCAGAAGGGAAGAAAGAGAATATGGTACGTGTTTAAATAATTCACGTGGTTTATGATCAAAGGATAAAATACCTGGCAGGATAATTTGTCTTTATTTATTTGCCTTTGCTTCCAAGTAATTCTGGCTTCTTTAACTTTTCTAACTTTTTCTTTTGGAGAAAATATATGAAAAGAGTATGGGAAAACACTAGAATCCAGTCTGTCAGGATAAGACTGTTAGGTTTACAACTTTCTCTTTCGGGAAGGACGGAACGATTGAGAAATATCAAAACCTATCTATCTACTGTCAAGTACTTTATATGTTTCTATCACATTGTTTTTAAAAAAAAAAATTTTTTAAAAAGTTCTTTATGTTGTATTATAAATACAAAGATTCTAGTAGCCTAGATGCACGTATGATTTTATGAAGTATTGTATATTTGACGTTGTACTTGTTTTAATATTAACTGACAAATAGCAACTCAAGATCATCACATGACCTATTAGCAATATATTTTTTTATGAAGTATCACATATATGTGTCATTAGCCAAAAAGACAAAACTAATGTATGGTACAAGTGAATAGATGGTTCTCAATTCAGTAAGTATTTTTTTTACCTATTCATAGATATATTTTTAGCTATTAGATTATGATTTAACGACTACCATAATTTAAATAGTTAGAAAAAAAAATAAAAATAAAAGCTAATTATTTAATACTTTTCTTTATCCTCGTTTTACCATAAAAAGTAATGCATAATAATTTTTAATTGAGTAAAATAATATTCATACATAAGTAGAAAAAGAAAATACATACTAAATAAGTACTCATTATATATATATATATATAGAGAAATTCTAGTATAGGAGGGGCAAAAATCCTCCTACACATAAGAGGAGTATTTTTTCTAATCAGATGGCTTATAAAAGATCTATTTTTTAAAAACTATCTTTACTACCACATAATAACATATCCTATAGCCTTCCTAATTTTTAGGATTTTTATTTTTAAAATAAGAAAAAACACACACACAAGATCTGTAAAAAAAAAAATTAACCCGCGATTTTATTTAAAAAATATGCACAATATCTTAAAAGAAAAAAAATCACGATCTCACTCCAAAAAAAAAAACTGCACGATCTTTGAATTATTCTCTCCTATAAGCTTTCACCATCTTTTCTCTACAACTTTTTTTTCATCCGTGTATTGCAGCGTTCTTCCTGTTTTTTTGGAATCAATCATCTCTTCTCTTATTTTCAGGTATCATATTTATTATTTGGTCCTAGGGTTTCTATTATTTTTTCTTTACAACTCAAAAAAAAAAGAATTTACGTCATATATGGGTTTTTTCTATTATTTCTTTGTTGTTTAATTACTTTTTTATTTTAATGGCAAGTCAAAATTGTTACACAAATATTGTACGGTTATAATGGATGAAGCAATGAAATACATAGTAGAAGCAATGAAGCGATTAGAGAATGATTACCATGAAGTACTTAATCAGACTCATTTGCTTGAGTATGAAATTCAAGCGTTAAAGCAGGAAAATCAAAAGAGGGATGAGGAGAGAAGAAATTTTCAGAAACGGGTATTAGATTTATTGTTTGAATCAAAGAAATCGGCTACTTTTACTCAACAACCGTGTGGTGTGCTTAAAAAAGTAATAAGGGAAAAAGAAGAAGATCTCACTGGTATTAATTCAAATATTGGAGGTATGAAAGAGAAACAAAACAATGCAGTTGGATTGGTTGGAATGGTTGACATCGATAAGAACTTTGTTAATTTGGTTTATGGAGCAGACATGAACAAGAAGAGACACAACAATACGAGGAGTCCTGATAAAGCCTTTAATGATTCTACATCAGTCAAACGAGGAAAGGTTGAAATTTCCTCGGTTCTTTCGATTGTATGCAAAGAACCGAAAAATATTCCTAAATCTGTTATTAAGGTGAAGTTCGTAGGAATTAAATTTAAAATTCTGTAAACATGTTATTATTAATTTTATTATAATATGTGTATTGGTTTTGGTTTATGATTAATTTCAGTATGGCAGTCTATCTTCACCAAAGAAAGATCATAATAGTGCATATATTACGCCTGAGAAGATGTTGGATGGTAGTTGTAGTGCTACCCGCGTTAGTAAAGAGGATCCAAAAGTGACGAGACATAATCCAGTGATCATTGATGATTAGAATTTGGAGCCTGAGTCAATAAGTGTCAACGAGGTATTATTTTAGTTTATTCTTGGAGATTTAATTTTAAGGTAGTAATTTAGTAATGGCACTGGAATATTTTTTTTTCCCTTTACAATAGCGAAAAAATAAGTCGTAAGATTTCAGAAAAAAATAAATCCAACTTACCGAATTGGCAATTAGACATTGGATCATCAAAATGCAAAGGATTTATATCTAGTGAAATACTATTATAATGGGTTCGATTTTTGCTGTGAATTTGGTAAAATAAAGTGGTTAATTGAATATAAATTGGATAGAAATATACTACTATTTTCAATAACAGTCATAATTATTTTTTTTAACATATAGGAATTGGTAGAGAAAGTACAATATCGGACTTCAGTGTTGACCAACTTTGCAGGCTGTGAAGATTCCGACTTAGAAGAAATTTTTGACAAAATCACTGAAATTGGTGTGCGTGATTGTGGTCCTTACCATTTTAGCCGGGAACTACGTCGAGTGAAAAATATTGCAATGTTGGAATACATTTTTGATGCTACTCGTACAGTTTCTCCAAGGTGAGTTTTATGGTTAAATATTTACTTAGAATAATAAGAGTGGACACGAGAATTAGTATTCTTTTAAATTAACTAAGTTGCTAGGAGAACTGTTAAAATATTCATACGTTCATTTGACCTTCTTTTGCAGGAAATATATTGTTGACACTAAAATGCGATACTTAACTCGCGAAATGTTATGGTGCCTATGTCCAGAAACATATTTGTCAGGCGAGGTAGTTCTTATCTAAACTGATATATTATAAGTAATGCATTGGCTAATATATCTTCGTATTTATTGCAGGTTATTAATGTAGTCTCTCAATATTTAACTGCTAAAGAACGTGCTAAAACAAATAATTAGGCAAGAAAGTGGTATTTAACGACTATGATGACTGTAAGTTAGTTAATATTAATTCCATAGCTTTTTTTCTCTGAAATTTTTGCATTTCCTTATAGCCAATTATATCTGTCTGGTCAAATTATTATAGTATTTTTACACCATATGACATTGTAGTCGAATGCAATTGGTGTTGGAAACGATCCAAACCAATATTTTAAGAAGCACCGTGTGCGTCAAAACTTCATGAGTAATCTTGAATATTGTGATACGGTAAGATTATAATATTTTATTACTATCTTACATGTATATTTCTTAAAATGTGGTTTAAAGTATTTTATTTTAGTTCTACCGACCATTTATTTAATTTGAAATTATGCTTTAACTTCTTTTGTTATGATTATTTCAGATTTATATCCCTGTACATCATGAAAACCATTGGTTATTATTAATTGTTCGAGTCAATGAAGAAGTAGTACAGATATGGGATTCTTACCTTGTGGCTGGTCCGTCGGTTGGTCAAACGGACGTATCGGATATAGTGAGTTTGATATTAATTATCATTATATACCATTTGTGGCATTGTCATTAGGGTGTCATATAAAAAGCAACAAAGTACATATTTGTAATGTTGGTCTCATAGTTTTGAACAGATTATTCTTAATTATGTATGATACGGATTCCTTTTTCATTGTCCATTAAGTTGTAAAGTTTGTTAATCCTGTAATTAATACTTTGAAAATTTTTTCAATTATAGATGACGAACCTTGATTTGATTCTGGATGATGACATTTTGGAAACTAAGCGTGAAGGTTGGTCTTTCTCAAAGTTTCGGGTTACTACCCAGCAAGATGCTCCCCAACAAACTAATGGAACAGATTGTGGTATATACGTGATTAATTTGATGGAGTAGCAGCACATGAAGGAGTTGGAGCAATGAAAGGTTGATTCTAACTTTTTTTTAATCCAATTTAAGACAACAATTCCTTGCAATTTCACATGTATTATTAAATTGTATTGTAAAATTATTGCAGTATAATAGCCATGATGAGAGGGCCAGATTAGTTTTGAAAATTGTTTGGTCCCCTTATAACATAGGGGTGTCCACAGTGGTAGCAGATGTGAAGCATTACTTACGTAGAAGTCATGTTCTTCGAATGATAAAAAGTCATGGAATTTCTAGGAAAAGTAGTATTATTTAGGACTTTTATAGAGAATCGGAACTTTTTCTCGTGCTCGGGTTTGTAAAGCTTCGAAATTCGCACGGAGGGTGACATGGGTCATGATTCATGGGGTCTTCATTTTTTTTTTTTTTTGGAACATTAACATTTTGTTTATATGTGCTAAAACTCCAAAATGTAAACTCTGATTTCTTTTTTCCATCTTGATTGTGAAACTTTCATATGTTAAAGGACAGTTTATATGGATGGGAAATTCAACATCAGATCAATGTCATTTTCATGCGAATCAAGGAAAATAGCTATACCATGGCTGAAAGCATAATAAAACAAGGACTATCATTTACATCCACTCTTATAATTTCATCAAATTTTTTTTTAAGAACTGTTCCATGTTACATAATCATGATTAAATACTAAATACGAGGTATCATTTACTTCGTCTCATAATTTCATCAATTCTCGTTTAAAAGAAATACATATTTTCGAGCTATATTTTAATAAATGTTAACAAAATTTAACTTTATAAAAACATGTTATCTAGGAAAAAATTAAATAAGCTCACATACAACTGAAGAGTATATCCTGATCAAAGCATACTCCCAGATGCGGCCTCCGAGGATAGTGGTATTAGTAAACAATCCATATAAAGGAACAAATGGTTTAATTGGTAGGACAAAGGAAACCATATATATCATGATTCTGGAAACGGAGAAAAAAATGTCAATGTTAAATAACAATTCTAAAGTGCCACCGGACTATGAGTCTGCACAAGTGTGCATTTTAATCCTGGTACAGTATCAGCACATAAAAACTAAACCAACGGTTTGATAGAGGTTCTAATTACAATGAGTTCATAGAGAGAGAGTGCTTCAGCAAAAATTCCCTACAAAAAGCTTTGGCTGTTGTGCATTGGCCCTACAAAGGAAAGAAAAAACATATTAAGAGGAAATAAAAGCAACAACAACTTCATCAGACAGAAGCATACTATCGAAAAAAAGACTGGACCACATTGTTGGTATCCACCACCTACCAAGCAATGAAAGCATTTTATTCCCTTCAAACAATATCATAATAGTATTAAACAGCAGACTTGGTGAACCGAAGATAATAATAATAGAAAAAAAAAAAAAACAATAATGCTTAACAGTTCACGATGTTTCTACTTAAAGCATCTCGAATTTTTTATGCTTTTCGATGAAAAGAATATTCACGCAATCTTATACTAATAATACAAACACCAGTTCTCACCAAAAACAAAAATTGAAGCAAAATCTACTAATTTTCCAAACAATATTCTCATAGCTTATANAATCGTATTAAACAGCAGACTTGGTGAACCGAAGATAATAATAATAGAAAAAAAAATCAGTAATGCTTAACAGTTCACAATGTTTCTACTTAAAGCATCTCGAATTTTTTATACTTTTCGATGAAAAGAATATTCACGCAATCTTATACTAATAATACAAACACCAGTTCTCACCAAAAACAAAAATTGAAGCAAAATCTACTAATTTTCCAAACAATATTCTCATAGCTTATACCGCTTAAATTCAATGTGAGCTAATCTACATATATACCAAAGTTGAAATCAAATTCTGCGAGCTAGCAGCTGACAAACATATATTACAAGTATAGCATTCAGACAGAGATAATTAGGTTCTTTGTCATATTCCAGCCGCAATAAAAAGATTTCACTTGAATATATAGCGTGAAAAAGAATTTACGGGATAGTCGAAGTAAGGATGTACACCAATTAGACCTCATAAGGTGTGCCACACTAGCCATCAAAATCACTTTCCCTCGTTGATACATTTTGTTCTGCTTGTTGAGTGTCTTGTGACTTGGAATTTCTTATTGGCAATATCATTAAGTGAGCCTAAATCATCCTTGGGTGTCTGGAATGGTTGGTGGTGCTCTTTTTTCCTCTTTGCATGGTTGGGAATTTGGGTACTGACACTGGTGTTGGCTTCAAATTCTGACTATGTATCTGTTTCTTTATCTAAACGAACAGTATTATTGAATAGATCTTTCAAATTTAATGATAAATCTGGTGAGTCAACCGTGTTTGTCTCCCTTCTCAAGCACGTTATCTTGTTATGCCCTTTCTTATTACAGATGCTACATCTTCGAACCGTTTTTTGACATATTGCTGGGCAATTTGCTGTTCCTTTAGTTTTGGTGAAAACAGGATTCCGAATGTCAATTTCTGTTTACTTTACAGCTTCTGTTGTCTTTTTCTTAGCATCGTCGGTATACTCTTGCCAAGCGGTCCTTACAATGTTCACCACCTTCTCCATATGTGTGTTTCCCAATCTAAACAAGTCTTCGTTTTTGGCCGAGTAGTAAGCTATTTCTGCTCCTTGGTTGTGAATATGGCCGAATCGTGCACTTTCAACAGTACACGTGTATTTGCACTTTGGGTTATATGATTATCTACTTTCTTCCCCAATCTTTGCTTGCACAGTCCACCTCAGCAATATGAGTGAATTCGGTATCTTGTTCATGTTTCTTGATTTCATTGTGGCAAATATGTGCCTGCAAGGAATGCCATTGGTTGGGAAGCCCTTACATTCGCAATAAAATTCTTCAGTAGCCGTGTTGAACATGACGGATCTACTAACGTTGGTCGTCCCATATTTTCTGAACTTTGTTGTTACAATGTCACCTTTTTCTATAGTTGATCTCACCGTATACTTCCCTTCCCTTTTCATTTCTTCCCAAGAGAAGAGGTGATTGATTCTAAAAAAATTCGAAGAACACTGGGGTACACGGATGAAAAGAAAAAGTAATAGAAGAGAAAAACAGAGGAGAGATGGTGAAAGCATATAAGAGAGAATAATTCAAAGATCATATAGTTTTTTTTTTCTTTTACGATATCGTGTGTTTTTTTTTTTTTTATAAAATCGTGGGTTAATTTTTTTTACAAATCATNCTTGATTTCATTGTGGCAAATATGTGCCTGCAAGGAATGCCATTGGTTGGGAAGCCCTTACATTCGCAATAAAATTCTTCAGTAGCCGTGTTGAACATGACGGATCTACTAATGTTGGTCGTCCCATATTTTCTGAACTTTGTTGTTACAATGTCACCTTCTTCTATAGTTGATCTCACCATATACTTCCCTTCCCTTTTCATTTCTTCTCAAGAGAAGAGATGATTGATTCTAAAAAAATTCGAAGAACACTGGGATACACGGATGAAAAGAAAAAGTTATAGAAGAGAAACACAGAGGAGAGATGGTGAAAGCATATAAGAGAGAATAATTCAAAGATCATATAGTTTTTTTTTTCTTTTACGATATCGTGTGTTTTTTTTTTTTTTTATAAAATCGTGGGTTAATTTTTTTTACAAATCATGTGTTTTTTTTATTTTGAAAATAAAAATCCTAAAAATTAGGAAAGATATAAGATATCTTATGTTGTAATGAACCTATTATATAATTTATTTTTTAAAAATAGATTTTTTATAAACCGTCCGATTAGAAAAAATATTCCACACGTAGGAGGGTTTTTGCCTCTCCTACACTAGAACTCCCATATATATATATATGTTTTTTTTGTTTGAGGGAAAAAAATGTTGTCGTTACGTGACGTAGTACTATAAAATGTGTACACATGTGTTTTGAAGTAATATGTGACATTTTTTTAGTACATATTATGCAGTTTGCTGATCACGTGGATTTTACCCATTAATAATTAAGCATGGAAGTGTAATAGTACTACTCCACTATTACAAGAAATAAATAACGTCAAATTAAAAAAAAAAAGGCTCTCTAATAATCCATATGCTAATTTATTACGTACGATACCCATCTTTTCTAAATGACCGAATTTAAGGTTTAAGTTCAAGAAATTGGCATTTTTTAAACACCATTAAAGAATGGCGAAATTTATCAAAAAGCTTAGCACAATGGCCGACTTCATTAAAAGGGATAAAAGTATATACTAGTTTTGGGCTAATCATGTAAAAATATCCTCACTTTCAATTTTTTGGGTAAACAAATACCATATCTTTTAAACTTCTGTAAATTAGTAACCTCACTCTTGAAATTCTGTAAATTAATACCCTTACATTTAAGATTTATTCAAATTAATACCCTCACTTTTAAATTTTATAAATTAATACCCTGACATTTATGATTTCTACAAATTAATAATCTCGGCTTTTGTTTTCTTTGTATATTTATACTA
>JXTB01000101.1:97028-129103 GCA_002914805.1 Parasponia andersonii | reverse complement strand
GAAATAACATTAAACTTGTCCTATAGCAAAATGACATTCTCAAGGACAATAAATACAACATTTATGTTAGTTAGCCCGAATTCTATGCTGGAAAAAATACAAATTAATCCTAAAGTTGACTACAGAGCTTAATTAGCAATATGAGTTATAATAATATTGTTATAACCCGAGGCCAGGGTCACTGGCAGAATGGGTATTTCATAAATTAGAAATGCAAAAAAAAAAAATGACTCAACTAATTCAAAAATTTTTCCCGAGGTCTCTAACTTTTCAAAACTGGCCTCAACAAAATATTTAATGTAAAATAAAATCTCACAGTTATGCGTCACTCATTGAACATAGAATAATTATTTAATAGTCGTACATATCAAATCATTGCACATTCAAATACAGACATAAGTAATACAAACCATGTCTAGATCTCATAATCTAATTTATAAAGTTTAATAAAATCCAAATTCCTACTAAAACTTAAATATTTCACAAGTCTCGTAGGAATTTACTAAAATATAAATAAACTAGTTATTCTATAAATGCCTTGATCTAGTTCTTCTGGTCCAAATCACACTGAGTGCCACCTGAGGAGAAGAAAGGGGGGTGAGTTAATGCCTAGTAGAGAATCGATTACAAGTTCTTACATGTATATAAACTAAACTCATGTTGATGGTCCTGCATGGTTAGTATTCCATTCGAACAGTTCACAAAACCCAAGAAGAAATCATAGTCCAATAGTTCAAACATTCCAAACTATTGCAAAACTTCCGTAAAAACCATTACATATCTATTCAAGCCAACATATAACCATATATGCAATCATGATGTCTTAGTAGATCACTCGTTAGTCCGAGCCACCTAAAGAGGTGTCGTAAGTTCGATCACCCGATGTGGGGCATCGTAAGTCTGATCACCTAATGTAGTGCATCGCAAGTCCGATCACCCAACATAGGGCATCGTAAATGTGTGAATGTATGCAATTGTTATGTGAATGACAGAGCAAGGATATACCACATTTCCACAAAATCTCAAAATAATCCATGCAGTGTTCTTTAATCAAATCATTTCCAGTCCTCAAAAACTGAGTTCTCAAACCATTTTGGATTTTCTAACAAATTTCGGCATTACAACAACTATTTTCTATCAAAACCCAAAAATACAATTTCCTGCAGGAAACAATCCAAAACAGTATATATATGACACGCTAACCAGTGTGACGTATTTCCCAGGTAGTTTATATCCTAAATCAGGTCAAAATGGACATAAACACAATTTTTATAATTTATTTCACGAAATTCTATATTTATTGAAAATATGTAAAATTAAAAATTAAATTAATTTTAGAATCAAGTAATTGAATCCCTACCTCAATCGAGCATCCAACTAGCGTTACAAGCCTAAGGAGAAAGCTTGGCATCGTTTAGGTGTCGTCTGGAAGATCGGATGTCGTTTCGAACCTTTGGTTCTTTGGTTTGAAAACGTGATTTTCAAATGGAGCTTCAAATCATGAAACGGACTTCACTATTGAATTCAGAGCACCTAAAAACCCTTGGTTAGATATATAATTTGTCAAATTTGGATACAGGCCCTACAACACGTAAATCGAGGCAAAATTTAAGCCGTCCGATTTCGTTTTTTGGGTCTGTTTCAGAACATAGTTAATATATATCTCATTTTCACCATTTTCAACGTAGATTCCAAAAATGATATTAGTTTAAAAATCTAACGGTCCAATTGAAAAGTTAATTTTAAAATCATTTACATATAAAACTGTCAAACGAAATTAAAATCAAATAGAGCAAAATTGAGACACGAGGAACCTACCACCAGATTGCCTATGAGGAGACTAGTCCATGGCGACCAGTTTCATGGCGAACAGTTGCTAGAATCGGCTTCGGCGAGCAAAACCAACCACAGTGTTTTCTACGTTTTTCCAGTGATCGGCAGCTCGAGCAAGGTTAGTTCTAGGGGCGGAAGCTTCGTCTGGTAGGAGAGCATCGACGCCGGTTGATGGCGGGGGGCAACGGCAGTCGGAGGTTGCTCAAAGGAGCTTCGCTAGATTTTGGGTTTTGAGTTTTGCTCCAGGGACTAAATCGAAAAGAAAGAGAAAATACAGGGATTTATGGCTAATTTCGTAACTGTAGCGCCACGTGTCAACTTCTGGTTAATTGGGCATTGTTTTTCTTATTTACACTTGGACCTAATTTTCTAAAAATCTTCGCAAAAAAACTCTTGAATAATTACATTTTGACCCCAATTTTTAAACTTTTCTTACATTTTTGCCCAAATGAACCTAGACCCAAATCCGTCCAAATTCATCCGATAATATTTTTTTTTTTTCAGGTCAAAAGACCAATTTGTCTTCATAATTTTTAAGGGATATCACATTCTTCCCTCCTTAAAAGAATTTCGTCCCGAAATGCAAGTACAAGGCATACACTCAAAGTACAACTTTAAGTTGAAAATCAAACAGGTGAGGGTATTTTTCATACATTTCTATCTCGAGTTCCCAAGTGGCTTCCTCTTTCTTGTGGTGATTCCAAAGAACTTTGACAAGTGGAATTTCTCTATTGCGAAGAACTTTGAGTTCTCTCCCCATTATCCGAATTGGTTGCTCTTCATAAGTAACATCCTCTTGAATTGGTATCTCCACGTATTGAATTACATGAGATTGGTGAGGAACATATTTCCTCAGCATTGAAACATGAAAGACATTGTGCGCATGGCTCAACTGTGGTGGTTCGATATGCTATTGGCCCAATTCTTGCAGTAATCATAAATGGCCCAATATATCTTGGAGCTAAATTTCCTTAACTTTAAATCTAGTAACTCTATGCCTTGGTGTGACCTTTAGAAACACGAAGTCACCAACGTCAAACTCTAGTTCTCGTCTCAAGGGATCTGCATAACTCTTTTGATGACAACCTTAAGTCTTTCTCTTATCATGTTGATATTTTCAGTAGTCTCTTATATCAATTCTGGCCCAAGAGTAACTCACTCTTCTACGTTAGCCCAACACAAGGGCGACTTGCATGGTGTACCATATAATACCTCCTATGGAGCCACACCCAAACTGGTTTGGTAGCTGTTGTTGTATGTAAACTCTATTAACGATAAATGATCATCCCAACTTCCACCCAAGTCTAGTATACATGAGCGAAGTATATCCTCTAGAATCTGAATTGTTCTTTTAAATTGGCCATTTGTTTATGGGTGATGAGCTGTATTAAGGTTTAGTTCTGTTCCCAAAGCTTTATGTAAAGCGCTCCAGAACTTGGATGTAAATCTTTGATCTCTATCAGAAGCTATGCTTGAAGGCACTCCATGTAAATGAACAATGTGATCCATATAAAGATGACTAAGTCTGTTGAGAGAAAAGTCAGTTCGAATTGGTATAAAATAAGCAGTTTTAGTCATTCGATCAACAATTACCTAAATTGCATCATTTTTCCTTTGAGTTCTTGGCAATCCCGTTACAACATCCATAGTGATCTTATCCCATTTCCAATCTGGAATAGGCAATGGCTGAAGTAATCCAGCTGGTCTTTGATGTTCTACTTTTACTTACTGACAGGTTATGCACTTAGCCACAAAAGTAGCTACATCTTGTTTCATGCCTTTCTACCAATACTGCCTCTTTAAGTCGTAGTATATCTTAGTACTACCAGGATGTACTGCAAACTTAGATTTATAAGCTTTAACCAAGATAGTCTCTCGAAGGTGTAGATTCTTAGCTACATGTCACGACCTTAGTCTCAAACTAGACAATAGGTGTGGATTCTTAGCTACATGTCACGACCTTAGTCTCAAACTAGACAATCGTATGGCACTTAATACAGTCCATCGTACTAAGTTAGCCTATCAACACTCAAGAAAGAGATTTAGAGTAAGCTATAAGACAAGGTGGTAAGGAGAAGAGAGTTTGAGTGAATAAATGGCTTTGTATTACTCTTAAAATGCTTACAACTCTCTTAAATGGGACTTGTGTACAAATAAACCCAAGGGGTCTTTTGTATAGGCAAAGCCTAAACCAACTAACGGTTATGATCGTACCAAGTGGTATGATCTTACAAAGGGTCTAGATTAGTCTCAAATAAAGTTACAATATCTACAAAGATATTTACATAGAGAATTCTAGAACAAGCATGGTCTAGATCTTTCTAAGAGGTTCACCCACCATCTTGGCTCTTTCAAGTCATTTTAGGAGCTTCTAGGGCCGTCCAACCCATCTAGCACCATCCGGCCTTGTCTAGAGCCATCTATGACTTAGTAGTGCCATCTAGATTCTTCTAGCATGGCCAAGACCTCTCTTGATCATTCTAGAAGTGTCCACCATATTCTAGGGCCTTGCTCAATCTTTTTGGATGAGCAGTACATATAGAGGACCTTAAAGCCATGAGCAATAACATTTGGATTTTGGGGAGTCAAATGAGCGGGGTGTAACACCCTCCCCACTCAAGTTCGTGACGTCTCTGTCGCGCTATCGACTTTGAACCACTCGATATGGTTTTTGAATTGCGATAAGGCATTCTTATGCTCCTAGCTAGCCTCGGCCTCGGGCAAATTCTTCTATTTCACTAGGTATTCTCAATAATTAGGAACACCATGTCGATGGATCAAGTGATCAGCCAAAATACACTCCACCTCTTTATCAAAAGAAGTTACCACTGCAGTAGGAGCTCTTTTGGACTCGCCCCTTGAAAGATCCCTCTCATTTCCATGGTAGGGTTTTAGCATGCTAACATGCAAGATAGGAAAAATCTTTAACTTGGTACGGAGTTGAAGCTTATAAAAGACCTTACCCATGTGCTTGAGTATTGGAAATGGGCCCTCGTATTTATGCACCAACCCTTTATGCACCTTCCTTAAGATTTTGAATTGTTGGGGCAACAAATTGATAAGGACTAAATCCCCCTCTTGGTACTCAATATGCCTCCTCTTTTTGTCGGCCCACTTCTTCATTCTTTTATAAGGTTTTTTCAAGTAGGCCCTAGCCAACTCTGCTTGTTCATGCCATGTCTTAGCAAACTTGAATGCTGTAGGACTCTTTCCACCATATCTTGTCGTTAAGGCATGTGGGGTCATAGGTTGTTGACCCATGACTATCTTGAAGGGACTCTTGCCCGTAAACTCACTTCTCTGGAGGTTAAAGGAGAATTGGGCTGCATCAAGTAATTTTGCCCAATTTTTTTCATTGGCACTCACAAAGTGTCTCAAATATAGCTCCAGCAAGGCATTCACCCTTTCCGTCTGGCCATTGTTTTGGGGGTGAAAGCTAGTAGAAAAGTTCAAGTCTTAACTAATCAACTTGAACAATTCTGTCTAAAATCTTCCAGTGAATCAGGGATCATGATCACTTACAATATTTGATGGGACTCGCCAAAGTTTCACGATATGCTTCATAAGGAGTTGTGTGGTCTCATCAGTGGGACAATCAGGTGAAGTAGGTATAAAGGTGGTATACTTGCTGAAGCAATCCACCACTACTATAATACTGCCAAAGCCTTCTGACTTAAGTAGGCTAGTGATAAAATCCATAGAAACACTCTGCCACAGTCTCTCAGGAATAGGGAGAGGTTCCAACAATCCACCCAGTGATTGTTGTTCCACCTTGTGTTGTTGGCACACAAGACAAGTTTGTACATAGGCCTCGACATCATCCTATAGTTGAGGCCAATAATAGATAGATTTGATAAGAGCAAGAGTGCATTTCTAACCTAGGTGACTAGCCCAGTTCGTACATAGGCCTCGACATCATCCCATAGTTGAGGCCAATAATAGATAGATTTGATAAGAGCAAGAGTGCGTTTCTAACCTAGGTGACCAGCCCACAAGGAATCGTGGCACTCATCGATAAGGTCTTTTCTTAAGTTCCCCCACTTAGGCACATAGAGTCGATTGCCTTTGGCATAGTGAAGTCCATTGCTTAGCCAAAAATATCTCGTCTTTCCTTCCGTTACTAGGGGCAGCAGGCTCTTCGCGAGAACATCGTGTTCCAGTCCTTCCTTGATGTTCTCTATCAAGGTGCTATCGGGCCTGCTTAAGGCGGCCAGCTCCACCTTTTTGCTTAGGGTATCTGCCACCACATTGGCCTTCCCAGTCTTGTATTCAAGCATGTAATTGAATTCTGCCAAGAAGTCTTGCCACCGAGCTTGCTTGGGACTCAATTTTTTTTGAGTTTGAAATTAGCTTATGGCTACGTTGTCAGTCATGATTGTGAAGTGAATACCCAACAAGTAGTGTCGCCGTACCCTTAGGCAATGGATGACGGCAGTCATCTCTTTTTCTTGTACTGTGTAGCATCTCTCGGTGTCATTGAGCTTGTAGCTTTCATAAGCAATTGGACACCCTTCTTGCATTAGTAATCTACTAATAGCAAGGTTAGAGGCATCCGTGTGAAGCTCATATGCGTTTGAGTAATCAGGTAAGCTGAGAACTGGCTCTTCGCTTGCTGCCCTCTTCAAGTTTTTGAATAAAACTTGACACTCAAGTGTCCACTCCAAAGACTTGTTCTTCTTGAGCAGGTTAATAAGTGGCGCTGCTCTTGCTGAGTAGGACTTGATGAACCATCTATAGTAGTTCACAAGTTCAAGGAAAGACCTCAATTCTGGCACCTTTGTAGGAGGTTCCCACTCTTGGATGGCTTGCACCTTGGCTTCATCCTCATAAGTTTCCCATCCTTTATCTTATGCCTTAGAACATCACTTCCTCTCGGGCAAAGGAGCATTTCTCCTTCTTGATAAATAGTTAGTTTTCCTTCAAGACCTCGAACACCTTCCTTAAATGTTCTAGGTGCTCTTCCATGGTCTTGCTCGCTCCAGATGACTATATCATCAAGATAGACTATCATGAACTAATCGAGGTAGGGATGGAATAACTTATTCAAGAGGGTGAAAAAAGTAGCAGGTGCATTGGTAAGACCAAATGGCATAACTAAGAAATCATAAGCACCATACCTTGCCACGCATGTGGTCTTGGGCTCATCTCCCTCTACTATACGCACTTAGTAGTTCCTTGAGCATAGATCAAGCTTTGAGAAGTATCTAGCGTTCCTAAGTTGATCGAACAAATCAGCATTAAGTAAGATATTGTACTTGTTCTTCACCGTCACCTTGTTAAGAGCCCGATAATCGATGCACATCCATAGTGAGCCATCTTTTTTCTTCTGGAACAATACCGAGGCACCAAAAGAAGCTTTGGAGGGCTTGATGAAACCCACATCAAGCAACTCCTTTAGTTGTGTCTGGAGTTCTGCTAACTCTGGAGGGGCCATTCGATAGGGACTCATCTCAAGTGGCCTCGTGCCTGGCTCGAGCTCTATTTCATGATCCACCTCCCTCCTAGGTGGAAGTTTCTTGGGTAGGGCATCAAGCATCACATCTTGGAGTTCATCCAAGACAGTTTGCACCTCCATGGGCAGGTTATCTTGAGGTTCCAACTCTTCATTATTGTGCTTCTTTAGGATGGCTAAGTAACTCTCTTCCTCTCTTCTCAAGCTCTTCTTTAATTAAAGTGCAGAGAGTACTTTGTTTCCCACTTTTGTGGACCGCTCTGTTGGTACCACACAAGCCTTTTCACCATCCATGATGCACATAGAGTTGGCAAAAGGAACAGGGAATACCCGCATTGCATCAAGGAATTCCAAACCAAGCATTACCGTGAAATCATCCATTGGCACTACTGATAAGACGACTTGACCAACCCATACGCCTAGGCTAGCCTTAACACTGTGAGTAACCCTATGGATGGGACGTGCTACTAAGTTCACCACCTTGAGGGAGCCTCCTCCATTGGACACCGTCAAGCTCAACTGCCTAGCTTCTTCAACAGAGATGAAGTTGTGGGATGCACCCATGTCAACTGAGGCTTTAATGGCTTTGCCATTGATTGTTGCATCCATAAAAAGTAGGCCCTTAGCTTGTGTCTTAGGGGCCGATTGCAAGGTATTAAGGAGTTGCAAGGAACCAACATGTGCACCATCATCTTTTCTATCACTTCCTTCTTGGCTTGGCTCAGAGACAATTAAGGCATTGAGAGCTTTCTTCTTGGGACACTCGTGTGCCCAATGTGGCCCATCACAAAGGAAGCCCTTGACTCTTGGATTGGAGAAGTCACGATCTTCCTTCTCTTTGCTCTTGTCTTTGTGCCTGTAGAAGGAAATATCTTTGTTCCATTTTTCTCCTTTTGTTTGCTCTCCCCCACTCTTTGCTCCACCACTCTTATTATCTTTGGCCTTAGAAAGGTTCTTATTGGTAGAGTAATCAACAAGGCTCTCAGCTACCGTAATAGCATCGGCCAAGTCCTAGACGCCACAGCACTTGAGCTCTAACTTGACCTAGTTCTAAAGACCATCCATGAACAAGAATATGGATTCTTTATCTAAAGTGTCAGGGACTTTGAGCAACAGTGTGGTAAACTCTTTCACGTAGTCTCTAACACTACTAGATTGTTTGAGACGATGAAGACGGCTTCTTGCCTCTTCTTTGGCATTCTCAGGGAAGAATTGCCTTTTTAGCTCTTTTTTGAAGTCATCAAAGGTGGTTATAGTGCATATCCCTCGTTGCTTTTCCCCGTGTCTTTACCTCCACTATAGCATGGCAGTATTAGTTAGATACAAAATAGCATTACTAATTTTACCAGCATCGTCTATTACACTAGCGGCCTCAAAGTTTTGTTCGAGTCCCCATAGGAAGTTCTCAACTTCCCTAGCATTGTGAGTACCATTGAAGGTCTTTGATTTAGGTACCTCAACCTTCCTTGCCTCAATGGTTATTGTGGTGGTCATCCCCGTGTTCACCGCTCGCTTGCACAAAGCACGATCATCACCTATCTCATCCACTCTAAGTAAAACATTAGTGAGTTCTCTTTGGAAGAGATCTCGTACCTTGGCAATATCTGAATGAAGGGACTCGATCTTGTGCCTTAAGTCGATCTCTAGCCTACTAAGCGCATCTTTGATGCTGCTGTGGATCTCCGCATCCTTGGTCTCCAAACCGTCACAACAGCTATCTAGATCGTCTACACGCTCATCCAACATGCCCAAGTTGGACTGTAGTTGGGACACTCTAGCCTCCAAGCTAGGCACCACATCCCTCAACTTGCCATGGGTAGCACCCTTCTTCCCTTCATCACGCCTACGTTTAGAAGCACAAATTTCAACAGGGTCAGGAGTTACAGCCATGGTCTTAATTTAGACAATAAAACCACCAAGATATAATAAGTAACCAAAGCTCTGATACCACGCTGTCACAATCGTAGCCTCAAACTAGATAATTGTGCGGCACTTAGTACAGTCCGTCGCACTAAGTTAGCCTACCAACACTCAAGAAAGGGATTTAGAGTAAGTTATAAGACAAGGTGGTAAGGATAAGAGAGTTTAAGTGAATAAATGGCATTGTATTACTCTTAAAATTCTTACAACTCTCTCAAATGGGATTTGTGTACGAATGAACCTAAGGGGTCCTTTATATAGGCAAAGCCTAAACCAACTAATGATTATGATCGTGCCAAGTGGCATGATCTTACAAAGGGTCTAGAATATTCTCAAATAAAGTTACTGTGGCGTTAGCTGGAATAAATTTTCGGAAAATGTTTTAATAAAATCATTTTCAAGAACATCATTGTTTTGTAAAATCAAGAAATGCAGCGGAATTGGTCGTTTAAAATTTTTCCTTCTATAAAATGTTTCGGGTCATGATCTAATATAAATTAACTCTTAATCTAGACAAGAACAATACCCGGATTCGCTCCACAACCTTCTTGTCTTCCTATCTATTCTCGAAAACCATTTGATTGATCCAGTGGATGGTCACCTTCTTGATTCCCAACAAAGAGATCCGCAGATGAACAAGAAGGCAATCTCCTCGAACCGATTTCTTCAGGATGACCAAAACACCAAGGACAGTGAATCCCTAGTGGTAGCCGATTTTCTCTAGTCTCTCTCTCTCTCTTTGTTATGCGTATGACACTCACTTCTCAAGGGGGTATTTCACGTGTAACACTTGTGTCTAGTTGCTAGAGAACTTTTCTCATAACTATAGAGAGATTAGCAAACCCTAATGAGATTATTGGGCTTATTGGGCTCAATTGATCATCAAATAACTATTGGGCTTTAATTTGAGCTAGATAGGGGACTATATGGATCCATAAAGCCCAAGCTCTAATAGACCATATACTCACTATCATAATTAACTCCTAATTATGATTGGGCCTTGTCTATTGATATTGGGGCACACCACTATAGGCCCAATATTGAACTCTTGGACTAAATGTCATTTATTTTTCTATGAAGCTTATTAACAATTAATTAGCTTGATCCATTTAGCATATACCATACCTGTAGACATACCCCCAATGCAATGCCATACAAGTAGGGTTAAATTACTGTATTACCCCTCTAGTACATATTTACCTTTTAGTTGCCATTTTTCATCTAATGGATAATAGTTGAGTACAATGTTTGTATCTGCTAATACTAACATAGTCAAATTCACATAGTGAATACTGGGGCCCTTGTGTATATTATCCAAGTACTTGAAAAAACTCAAAATGACATCATATGCATGGTGTCCATCATAAAAAATGTTCTACACATTTCATATACCTTATCTTCCAAGAAACCGAAGTTCGAACCATAAATCGGAACTAGTCCTTTAGTAACTCAAAAAGACAAAACACATGAAAGTAAGTTCGTTAATACTAGGATTAAGGTCTTCTACAATAGTGCTAGATTAGTAAACTTAGAAATTTGAGTTACGGCACTTATCCTCAAATTCTAATTGACTAGGTCCTACTCGATGCTGTTATAACTTTCTTATAATAGTAACTCAAAAAGACAAAACACATGAAAGTAAGTTCGTTAATACTAGGATTAAGGTCTTCTACAATAGTGTTAGATTAGTAAACTTAGAAATTTGACTTACGGCACTTATCCTCAAATTCTAATTCACTAGGTCCTACTCGATGCTGTTATAACTTTCTTATAATACACTAGTGTTTCTATCCAAAGACTCACTTCAATAATTAGAGACTGCATTAATTAAATAGACAATACTATATTCTATGGCATAGTAAAGTATTCCATCTTCAATATGCAGAATGCGAACAATTTAATATAGACATAATGAAATAAAGAATATAATGTCTCCCACATATGAACTCATCATACGATTAATTCTTTATTACTCATTTCATGTCTTGGAATCTTTTGGATATTTGCATAAGATAAACATACACATCACATGTATATCAGTGGGACATAAATGAAATAGAAATTCATAACATGGAATCTATTAATAATAAATAGATACTAAATAATCCAATAAATATTGTTTATAATGTCTAAATAATAAACTGCTTTATAGGACATTATTCCAATAGTTACAATATCTACAAAGATATTTACATAGAGAATTCTAGAACAAGCATGGTCTAGATCCTTCTAAGAAGTTCACCTACCATCTTGGCTCTTCTAAGTCATTCTAGGAGCTTCTAGGTCCGTCCAATCTATCTAGTACTATCTGGCCTTGTCTAGAGCCTTCTATGACTTAGTAGTTGTATGGCCAAGACCTCTCTTGATAATTCTAGAAGTGTCCACAATGTTCTAGGACTTTCCTCAATCTTTTTGGGTGAGCAGTATATATAGAGTACCTTAGAGCCATGAGCAACAACATTTGAATTTTAGGGAGCCAAATGAGCAGGGCGTAACATATAGCTAACTTTCCATTGAATAGTACAAATCCTTCTCTATTAGTGCTTCAACTGTCTAGTTGTTCACCATTCTGAAGTTGGATGGTTCCATATTTTCTTCATTTCTTGATCTTGCCATTGACTCTACTGAGCTATCTGAAGAAGTGAATGAGTAGCCACTTCATTGCTAGCACAAGCAACATTGTTTCTCTCGAAATACTCTAAATTATAATCACCAATAGTGACTGAATTTTTCCACTCTTCAAGTATCAAAGAAGCAAGTATACCATGAGATTTATCTGCAATCCCTATCTCTCTATCAATGGTGAATAGGCTTCCATAACATTCCAATTTCTTTCTCCCACTAATACATGCTCTCAAAAAAGGACTGTGGCTTATTGGATTTAAACCAGCTTGATACACAACTGAATACCCATCTTCAGTATGAATAGCCACTTTTCTTCTATGACAATCCTCTATAGCTCTATATTTGGACAACCAGTCCATACCAAGAATCACATCAAATTGGTTCATAGGTATCACAATCAAATTAACTAATAACTCATATCCATCAATGACGATAGATCAAGAGTTGCATACAGTAGACACACCATAGACATTTCCCAAAGGAGTATCAAGATTCAAAGCAGGATAAAAAATTTCAGATTTTAAGCCCAACATGTTAGCAAACAACATAGATATAAAGGAATGCGATGCACCAGTATCAAATAACACATGAGCCTAAGAGTGATAAAGTAAGATCATACCAACAGCCACTCTAGGTCCAGGCTGATCATATACCTCTGTCCCGGTGACTGCATAGGTTTGAGCTTTCCTATTTCCTTTGTTTCTTCTACCTCTGCCCGGATAATTACTGCTAGATCCAGGAGTACCAGGACTGTCCATAACCTCCTTTTGTTCCAGGTGCCTGAGGGGTCTGGTATCTTGGGTTAAGATAGAACCCTGAGGACGATACTGGTGCTAAACAGGAGAGTTAAGAGTCGGGGCTAAGCTCTGGAAATAAGCAGGCCTAGTTTGCTGACTAGGGATGGGCATTGAAGTTACTTGACTCTCCTATGGTCCTTTCGTGGTCGGTGAAGGAGTTTGCAAAAGCTGGGGGCAATGTCTTCCAAAATGGCCTTGTTGACCATAGTAGTGGTAGGAATACGGAGTAAAACGTCCACTTTCTGTTGAAACAAAACTGCCACTGCATCCACTGCTCTATAAACCCTATCCTTGCCATCGACCCTTTTTCATTTTTCGGTCAGTACCTTTTCCCTTATATCCACCAGTAGTTCGTCTATCACCAATCAGCGTAGCTTAAATTGTCTGACCTGTACCATAAGCCTTAATAAAGGTAGTAATTGGAAATGACTCAAGTCTAGTGCAAATCTTTGGCCTTAAGTTGGTTCTGAAATGAACTACTTAAAGTCTCGAGTGGTTTCCTGGTGTAGCAGCATACTAGGAGAGTTCCACAAACCTCGCATAGTATTCATCAATAGTCATTCTACCTTGGCACAAGATATTGTACTGTATTAGCATCTCATTAACATAGTCGTCATTGGCATACTGTCCTCTAAATAGTTCTTCAAATTGTTCCCAAGTCATAGTGGTAGTGTTATAAGTCAACTTAATAGTGTCCCACCAATGGTCAACAGCATCTTGAAGCAAGTACATTGAAAGCCCACTCTGAACTCTGCTGGTGCTGCCATAGTATCAAATTTCTTCTGAACTTCCCTAAGCCATCTCAGTGCAGCTAGAGGATCGTGTTCGCCATAATAGTTCGGTGGGTTCAGCTTAGTAAAATCCCTGAAGCTTTTAGATCGGTCATTTTCAACAGTCGGCCTTGTCATAAGACCAATTATCCTCTACATAGCTTATTAAAGAGCATTAACAATATTAAAAGCAGGACGATCTTGCTGTGGAGGAGCATCTTGTTCTCTCTTAAGTTAAGGCACTCTTCTTCTTGGAGGCATTTTCTTGATCTGTATTTCAATATGTCCAATGTATTAGTAAGATAATGATTTCGCACGACTTATGTAAAAGAAATGTCCAATCTAGTTTATTGAGTGACATACTCCGAGTATTTAAAACTGTGCTCTGATACCAAATTTTCTGTCATAACCCAAGACCGGGGTCAGTGGCAGAATGTGTATTTCATAAATTAGAAATACAAAAAAAAAATGACCCAATTAATTCAAAATTTTTCCCCAGGATCTCTAACCTTTCAAAATTGGCCTCAACAAAATATTTAATTTAAAACAAAATACCACAGTTATGCATCACTCATTGAACATAGACCGTAATTAAAATAATTATTAAATAGTCGTACATCACAAATCAT
This sequence comes from Parasponia andersonii, assembly GCA_002914805.1. Lineage (NCBI taxonomy): Eukaryota > Viridiplantae > Streptophyta > Magnoliopsida > Rosales > Cannabaceae > Trema > Trema andersonii. Next base: position 115,077 of record JXTB01000101.1, on the reverse strand, counting down.
CTCACACTCAAATACAAACATAAGTTATACAAACCATGTCCAGATTTCATATTCTAATTTATAAATTTTAGTAAAATCTAAATTCCTACTCAAACTTTAATATTTCATAAGTCTCGTAGGAATTAACCAAAATATAAATAGTTATTTTGCAAATACCTTGATCTAGTACTTCTGATCCAAATCACATTGAGTGCCACCTGAGGGGAAGAAAGAGGGGTGAGCTAATGCCCAGTAGAGAATCGATTACAAGTTCTTACATATATATAAAATAAACTCATGTTAAAAGTCCTGTATAGTTAGTATTTCATTCGAACAGTTTACAAAACCTAAGAAGAAATCATAGTCCAATAGTTCAAACATTCCAACCTATGTGGCATGTCTCTAGGTAGTTTATATCTCAAATCCTGTCAAAATGGATATAAATACAATTTTTATAATTTATTTCACGAAATTCTATATTTATTGGAAATATATAAAATTCAAAATTAAATTAATTTTAGACTCAAGTAATCGAATCCCTACCTCAATCGAGCGTCTAACTAGCATTACAAGGCTAATGAGAAAGTTTGGCGTCGTTTGGGTGTCGTCTGGAAAAGCGGATGTCATTTTCGAACCTTTGGTTCCTTGGTTTGAAAACGTGATTTTCAAATACAGCTTTAAATCAGGAAACGGACTTCACCGCTAAATTCAGAGCACCTAAATTTGGATTCGGGTCCCATGGCATGCAAATGGAGGCAAAATTTGAGCCGTCCGATTTCGTTTTTCGGGCCCGTTTCAAAACATAGTCAATATATATCTCATTTTCCACCATTTTCAATGTAGATTCCAAAAATGATATTAGTTTTAAAATCTAACAGTCCGATTGAAAAGTCATGAGTCAGCTTCTAGTTAATTAGGTACTGTTTTGCTTATTTGCACTTGGACCAGTTTTTTGAAAATCTTCTAAAAAATACCCTTGAATAATTACATTTTGACACCAATTTTCAAAATTTTCTTACATTTTCGCCTAAATGAACCTAAACCCAAATCCGTCCAAATTCATCCAATAATAATTTTTTTCCTTTTTTTTCGGGTCAAAAGACTAATTTGTCCTTACAATGTTTAAGGAGTTTCACAAATAGTCCTATTATGTACATATGTATGAATTTAGGGGGTCACAATTCGTATTTTCGTATCATATTCGTGTCATGTTGAAATATATGTATAACAAAGCAACTGCCAATTCCAAACCCGACACATTTATTATTCATGTCATAATTTGTAAACTCACACCTGACACACTAAATAGATAGTGCCGGCTAGAGGTATAGGCAAATTAGGCTTTTGCCTAAGGCCCCACCGCGAATCAAGGTCCCCTAAAATTCTTCTGTTTTTTTAATATTTCTCTTATAGTATTTTTTTAATTTTATATCAAGGTTTTAACCAAAAAGGAAAAAAAAAACACATTAAGAAAGGAAAAAATTAATAGTATATCCCTATTTTCTAACCATGTTTAAATTTCAAAAGTCAAATAAAATCTTCTATGTCAAACTTCAATGCAATTAAATATTCTAATTATTTATTATCTTTTCATATTTCCATAATTACATTTTTTTCAGAATTTATTTTCTTGATAAATCTTCAAATATTAACTAAATATTTGAAATTGACAAATGTACTTTTTTTTTTACCATCATCGTTTTCTTTCAATCTATAAACTATTTTTCTTTACTTAGACACAAATATGTATATGTATTCTCCATTATACTTTGCAAAAAGGAAAAAAAAATAAAATAAAATACTCAAAATTGCTTTTCTTCTCTTGTGCTCTCTTTGGCAGTTTCTTTTTTTTTTTTTTTGGTTGCAGAGTTCTCAAAAATAGAAAAATACTAAAAATAGAGATAAAAACGTTACTAGAAGAGTTGAGTTTAACTTGAAGAAACTATTAATTATTGTCTATTTGATTGGCCAAAGTAGATTTTCAGGTTATGTATTATTTTTTCACTTATTTCTTGTTAACTATTAAATAATATTGTTTCTTAAATTTCACATTAGCTATTTTATTTTCTTATACTGTTTTTTTGTACTGGGTTAATTTGCTTTTATATCTAACTAGCAATTAAAACAAATTTATCTTTCGAGCCAAAAAGATAAAAAAAAAGTAGAATTGATATATCTATTAGAAAATTCTCATATTGATATGAGAAACTAGCTCGAGTTTAAGAGAAAAATAGAGATCTCTTGATTTAATCATAAAATAGAAATGTCCACTTGTGGTAAAATGAGTCTTTTTTCTTATTATAATTTTGTTGTCATATTAATGCAAACTGAGAGTATTTCAACAAATTATTCCAACAAAAGATTTCTTTTCTTTTTAATTTTTAAGGAGGCCCTTATTTAAGAATTCGCCTAAGGCCCCTAAGGTGCTTTAGCCGCCCTTGTAAATAGATAGGTTAACTTGTGAATGACACATTTATTGCGTTATCAAAATAGGTCGTATTCAGGTCGTGTCCAATGTAATATGACTTATTAAGCTGTGTACTATTAGTGCATTAATTAAACTCAATTTAATATATTAATGTTAAATATATTGTATTTGGTTCAACTTGATGTAATGGATTAATCTATTAAGTTTAACATGTTAACCTATTTCACATCTCCAATATAACTTGATATAATCTTTAGACTTATTTTACATTTCTAATATAACCAATCAACCATTGTGATTCAATTCAATAAATATAACACACAATCTAAAGTTTAAAACCAAAATATAACGTTCGCATTTTATTATGTTAAACATTAAGGGAAGTTTTAAGTCTTGATACACATAAGATAATACGAAGTCTCAAACAATTTAAATGTGTTAAACGGATCAATTTCGTATTTACTAGGTTAACCTGCTTATGACAATTTTAATCACAACATGATAATAAACTCAATTTCATTGGTTTGATTTGTTTTTGCTTTATTTTTGTAGTTCTTACATATAAATGAGAATCAAGATGAATTTGTGTCAAACATGGGTATGTTAACCCTTTTGGATTGAAGTTGAGTCCGATACGAATGCAACATAATAAAATTAGACAAAACGGACCTAAAGGACAAAATAGGACACCGAGGAAGTAAGGTGCTAATTCTCCAAAATTAAGAGTGCTAATTCTATAAAATCCTAGGTTATACTATCCTATGGTTATTTCTAAAATTTTCTTTCTCAAGTATCAAATTCTAGAAACTAAATTATCCAACTAATAGCTAATTGGCTAAGAAGCATTAAGCATGGAATAGCATAAAAAAATTCAAGAATAACATCAAAGAACATATTGAAAATTAAGACATAGAATCAAAGTATAAGCTACATCATTCCCAAGCATATAATAATTAGTTCAATATAAGTGAATCAAATACTAATCTCAACAAGAATTTCATGCATCCAAACATATTCAACAAATCAAGAATAATACAAAATTCAAAAGAGATTTGGGTGAAAAAGAGGATAAGAAAAAACTCGTTTGTAGAGGTAGACCTTCAAGCAACTCTCTCAAGCTTCCCCTCCAAATTTTAGCTCTAAAGCTCTTCTTTCTCTATGAATTTTGAGCTCTGAAGTTTGTATTTTCTCTCCAACTCTCCATACTTCAAATAGAGACTTAAGGATGTATTTAAGAGACTCCAAGGTGACCTAGGTGGTGTGGAATATCAACCATTCGATCATATGACATCAATAGTCCAGATTGGCTCTAAAAACTCGCTAAAAATATGCTCCCAGATGTTGTGTAGTGCCACGACGCTACCAGACAAGCGCCATAGTGCTCTAGCCTTTGGAACTTAGTTTTGTAGGTAGCATCACGGCGCTACTATTATAGTGCCGTGACGCTTTCAGCTCTGGAACTCAACACGACAGCTTTTCTTCCCAATGGTGCCTTTTCTTTGTTTTAGCTTTATTTTGCATGATTTTCATTGCATTGTATTTGTATCAGACTCAACTTTCATCCTAAATAGTTGTAATATCTATATTTGTTACTAATATTCCTCGATTATCATTATTCATAAGAATGATAAAAATAAAGCAAAAACACATCAGACCAACATAAAAGCTTGAGAACTTACAATTGTTGATTTGTGAGTGAATTAATCACTCATCAAATACCCCCATACTCGACTATTTGCTTATCCTCAAGCAAAACAAAACAAGAAAAAGAAAAGCAAAACACAAAATGTGAGTTTTATATCGAATAAAAAACCGTGCAAGTATCTCTAAAGCCACAAAATGTTTCAACCTCAAAGGAAATGCAAACATTGAGATTATCTAGATTTTCAACTTCAAGCATAAATTTAACTCCACTCAAGACTCTCAATGTATAAGTGTGTGTAGAATCAATATTCCTTAACAAAATGAACTTTAGATAGACTTGTCTGTTTCAATTGATACTAAAAGATCTCTATATGATGCAATTTTGAACTATCATATGCCCATTTTTCATGTTGCTCTCTACTAATATATGTTAGTATGTCATCAAAGATCAAGAGATCTTTCCTTAATCTTGTAATGTCTGCTTGGGCAAAGGTAAGGTAATTTCGGGAAAAAAAAAAAGGTTTAAATCACTCTTAAGCACATTAATCTAGGACCTTTGTAGAGTTAATCCTTGGTACACCAAATAGCACTCCCACACTTCTTTCCAACTAAATTTCTTTTCTACCAATACTCCACCAAACATTTATTGATTTTTTTCTCTTTTTTTTTTGAAATTAAAGATATGAAATAAGACAAAAGGATAAAAATCAAAAACCTCTCCCCCAACTCAAATCAATATTTTCCTTAATGTCAAAAAACAAAATGCAGGGTAAGGACACAAAATTTTCACCAAATTATTCCCCTTTTTTTGTTGCTTTCATAACACCACCCTCCCTCTCAACATGAATATAACACAAAACAACTCTTTAAAATAATTAACATGCTTAAGGATAAGGTTGGCGGTCACTATTTTGATTTGGCAAAAATATGGTAGAAAAAGAAAGGTACAAATAGGCTCAAAGTGGGTGTACTAGGAAGATAATATATCAAGGTTAGCTTTAAAGGCTTAAATGATCCAAAAATAGCCTAAATCATTTCTCCAATGATACCTAACATAGAATTTCATCTCAAGCTTCACTCAAATGGGTTCTAGAGTTCATAAGATATCAATGTCTATCTAGTGCACACAAGTTTTCTCCAAAAGCTTAAAGAGTCAAGTGGTCATGATTATCATGCTTAAATGTGTAGAATCAAGAATGAGGTTCAATTAATGTGAGTCAAGCACACGGATAATCTCAATGAATTACATTTTAAAATATCTAAGAGAATATTAATTAACGATACTCGTCATTAGTATCAAGTCATTTCATCTCAATAACACTCACAATTTATTCTAGCAAAAGAAAAGCAAGAAAAATGAAATGATTACCTAAAAGTACACAATTCATGAAAAGAAAATCATGGCAACCAACACACAAGCCAAGCTACACCCAACAAATAATTATCCATTAAGCATTTTCACCCCTAAACTCAAAGCTAGCAATGTTCTTAAAATTTAGATGTTTAATAAGGAAAAAGAACCTGTATTAGGGAGGCAGGACATTCTCGCCTCTTATTAAGGTTGGATAATATGGTTCTCCAAGCAAGGAGGCTCTAACTTGGATGGTGTGTGACTCCTCTCCATAAATTGCTTTTTTAGGCTTATTCATGTACACATTGGTGAAGTTCGTCAAGTAGTAGCTTTTGCCCATAGTATGTGTCATATAACATAACAAACGAGTCTTGTTTTTGAACGCCCTTAAGCTTGGCGATGTATGGCAACAATTGGCACGTACGCTCAACTCGTCTTAGCTCCATCACATGTATTTGGTGGGCTTGAATGAATTGCGCTGGCAATAGTGGAGGAGGTTTTTGGCACATAAGATCATCATAGATGTGATCTTTGATGAGTGGTGGTGTCATGATGATTTGGATTTCAAAAGGTGGAGATTCACAAGTATTGTCTCATGATTCTTCCTCCTTGATCCACTCTTGATTCTCCTCCTCACTTAAGTCATCATCGTAAAACAAACCCAAAATCCTCCCACTTGTGCTCGGCTCCTCATAGTTGCTTTCATCAATGTTTGTAACTTGTGCATGTATCATAGCCACCGTTCTTCTCATGTGATCAAGGGAGTTATAGAGAGACTCAAATTATGAATTAAGAACGGTCTCCCTTCTCTCCCACTCCTCATGGCGAAGTCTTGTCTCCTCTGAAAATTATGCAAAAAGATACTCAAGGTCCACAGAAGTCTCCTTTTGGTGATGTGGAGTATCACAACATAGCACTGAATTATTAGAGTTATCTTCCAAATGGAGGTGGCTTGTGCTTGTGTTAGTTGAAATAAAATTTCTGAAAATATTTTCATAAAATCATTTTCAAGAACACCATAGTTTTATAAAATCAAGAAACACATCGGAATTTGTCGTTTAAAATTTTTCTTTTTACAAAATATCTCGGATCGTGATCTAACATAAATTAACTCTTGATCTAGACAAGAACAATACCCAGAATCGCTCCACAACCTTCTCGTCTTTCCGTCTATTCTCAAAAGCTATTTGATTAATCCGGTGAGTGGTCATCTTCTTGATTCCTAACAATGAGATCTGTAGACGAACAAGAAGATATTCTTCTCGAAACGATTTCTCCGGGTTGACCAAAAACACCAAGGATGGAATCCCTAGGGTTGGCCAATTTTCTGTTCTCCCTCTCTCTCTGTTATGCGTCTGACACTCTCTTCTTAAGGGGGTGTTTCACATGTAGTGTTGTATATGTGCAGTTACAGAACTTTTCGCTTAACTATAGAGAGATTAGTAAACCCTAATGGGCTTATTGGGCTTGTTGGGCTCAACTGTTCATCAAATAACTATTGGACATTAATTTGAGCTAGACAGGGGACCAAATGGATCCATAAAGCCCAAGCTCTAATAGACCATATACCAACTGTCATAATTAACTCTTGATTATGATTGGACCTTGTCCATTAATATTGGGGCACAACATTATAGGCATAATATTGAACTCTTGAACTAAATGTAATTTATTTTCTGTGAAGTTTATTAACAATTAATTAGCTTGATCCATTTAGTATATACTATACCTATAGACATACCCCCAATGCAATGGCGTACTAGTATGGTGAAATTATCGTATTACCTCTCTAGTACATATTTACCTTTGAGTTGCCATTTTTTATCTAATGGATAATAGTTGAGTACAGTGTTTGTATCTGCTAATACTAACATAGTCAAATTCACATAGTGAATACTGGGGCCCTGGTTTATATTATCCAAGTACTTGAAAAAAACTCAAAGTGACATCATATGCATGGTGTCCATCATGAAAAATGTTCTACACATTTTATATACCTTATTTTCCAAGAAATCGAAGTTCGAACCATAAATCTGAACTAGTCTTTTAGTAACTCAAAAAGACAAAACACATAAAAGTAAGTTCATTAATCACTAGGATTAAGGTCTTCTACAATAGTGCTAGATTAGTAAAATTAGAAATTTGAGTTATGGCACTTAATCTCAAATTTTAATTCACTAGGTCCTGTTCGATGCTGTTATAACTTTCTTATAACACACTAGTGTTTCTATTCGAAGACTCACTTCGATAATTAGAGACTTCATTAATTAAATAGATAGCACTATATTCTATGGCATAGTAATGTATTCCATCTTTAATATGCAGAATGCGAATAATTTAATTTAGACATTATAAAATAAAGAATATATTGTCTCCCACATATGAACTCATCATAAGAATAATTCTTTATTACTCATTTCTTGTCTTGGAATCTTTTTAGATGTTCACATAAGATAAACATACACATCACATGTATATTAATGGGACACAAATGAAATAGAAATTTATAACATGGAATTTATTAATAACAAAATAGACAAATAAATAATCCAATAAATATTGTTTATAATGTCTAAATAATAAACTGCTTTATAGGACATTATTTCAACAGCTTGGTAGACAACTCTAACTCCGATAGTCAACGTCGGCTATGTCTTCCAACAACTAATAGGCTTAATCAATGGATAGTTGGTAGGTAGAAGAGGTACCACTTCCTCTCTTTACCCATAGTCTTGTTTCGGGCCGAAGGTTATGGGGGAAGTTTTGTATTTGATACTCCGGGGATAAACTATGATTCAAACATAATATGAGCAACTCCTTGTATCTCCACCTTCCACAATAAAATGGCTCCAACGCTCGTTGTCCAAACCATAAGAGGACTTGTTAATCTAACATCTCCAAGTACCTCGCAAAACAAACATTTAAAAGTAAAAGTAAAAAATGAAAATAAATGCCTAAATTAAAATCAAGTAACTTACTCTTGATATTAACAACAATCTAAAATACCAAATCCCCAGTAACGGTGCAAAAAACTTGTTATGCTAAAATTCATATACTTAAAATAATTGTAAGCGCACGGGTCCTAACCAAGTAATAAAGTAATAAGAGAGTTATCAATCCCATAAGGAATTGAGTGTTAAATTATTGCTAAGTACCGGAATTATCGTAACCTAACTTTATCTAGGCTACCAAATTAAATGAGTTTATAATTTAAATAAATATAAATAAAAATATAAGTATAAAAATAAAATATAGAAACTCTATGCACAAATGTACTAGGGAATTGAATTCAAGTAAATATCAACTATAACTTCTGATCACCAATTTTATCCTAATCAATTATTTTTAGTTTACAAGCCAAGAACCCAAATATATTTTTACTTTCTCTATCGAGTGTGAAGTAAAATCATTCTTAATTCTTCGTTCCAATATCTCTATTCAAAATCTAGGAATTAAGAATTTTTTATGTTCAATGGTTCTTTGACTATAGTTTTAAAGGAATTATAGGTTCTCTCAAACTCTATAAAATCCTAGGTTATTGATGAACGTCTAATTGTGTACATTTATTATGAGATTAGATCATCATTATACACTTAGAGTTTCATTAAATTTGCTAATTTAAAGCACTTTTGTAGACATAGGCATAAAAGCAAGAATTACCTCTAATTTGTGCTAAATATTCGTTTCTACGCAGGTTTCATAAAATAGGCACAGATTCTAAAATACATGGGATTTTGATCCAATTCTTGAACTCATAGATTCTAGACTCAATTAATCACTAAATCCAATTTACAAGATCTGCTCAGATTATTTCTAAATGGGTCTCAAATGGACAACATTATAAATTAGACTGCACTCATGTTCAGCCCAACACCCTTTATTATTTGGCCCATTCTGGCCTCATTACAATCTAAAATGGAGTTATTCTTGATGCTGTGATACGTACACAAAACTATCTAGATAATTTATTCTTTGAGAAAATTCAAAAGAAGACGAAATCTGGGTAAAAATTTCAGATCTTTCCACATGATAAGATCAGCAACCAATTTTGACTCAGCAGAACCTATCTTCACCAATTTTGCTATAAGTCAAGAAATACATCTCCAATGGATGCAATTTTGGTGGAATACGACTTCTAAGAGATAAGACTTCAAGTTTTCTTCTTTGATCAAGATATTTTTCGTCCAAATTTATGTAGTTTTAGATATATCTTTAGGAGAGTCTGAATATGCCAAAATAAGTTGCCAACTTGCTCTTATCTTTAGTCTACAAATTTTGACTTTATATCTCTAAATTTTCCTATAAATAGATGCTTAAGCTAGGCTTAAGAGGCATCTTGGTTTTGAGAACAAGATCACTCTCTTTTATTCTCCTCTTGTTATTCATGTTATTTTAATCTTGCTTTGCCTTCAAAATAGTAAGAGTTTTGTGTTTAAAGTTATGTTCATATTGTGTTCATACTTGTTATTCTTTTTCATCATATTAACTTAATCTTGCATGTTGCTAAGAAGAAAGGGTGAACCTCTTGGGGGAAAGATAGGTATAATCCAAACTCCAGGTGGACTTCATTGTTTATATCTTTAAATCACTGTTATGCATGTGCTGCTTAATTTTCTTAATCAATCGTAGTACCCTCCTTGTTAAGTGGTGAGTCTTGATTCATTATAGTCAACCATTGGCACAACAAATACTTAATTCCTTTTATACTGGTTGTGCTAAGAAGGAATTTTGATTTGTTGTGGACATAAGGTGGCACCATGAATACTTGACCACATTTGCAAGTGTTGGCGTTATAAAAAAAAGGTAATTAAGAAAACTAATCTAATCACATAGATAACTAATAATGGACCTTTAATGATTAATCTTCCGATTGGAACCTCCGTTGTGTGTGGATTCCAATTGAGTGATAAAAGAGCTTAGGTTATACTTATTTGATATACCTAAGAGTGGATCCTCTAATCTTAGCAATTGTTTAATTCTGTTACTTCATATCGTTATATTTCAGTCCCTTTGTTTCATATTGTCACAATCATCCTACAACATACTTTTTCCTATCATTTTTATTCTTGTAATATCTGTGTTATGATCTTGTATTATTCACTAACCTTCCTATGGATTGACTTTGGTCTTACCGAGTAATTTATTACTTTGACACTCCTACACTTGGGAAAAGACTTCATTAATTTGAATAAGTTAGTTACACCATCCTATGGTTGATTCTAAAATTTCCTTTCTCAAGTGCCAAATTCTAGAAACTAAATCATCCAACTACTAGCTAATTAGCTGAGAAACATTAAGCATGGAATAACATAAATAAATTCATGAACAACATCAAAGAACATATTGAAAATTAAGACATAGAATCAAAGTATAAGATACATCATTCTCAAGCATATAACAATTAGTTCAACATAAGAGAATCCAACACTAAGCTCAACAAGAATTTCATATATCCAAAAAAATTCAACAAATCAAGCATAATACAAAATTGAAATGAGATTAGGGTGAGAAAGAGGATAAGAAAAAACTCTTTTGTGGAGGTAGAACTTTAAGCTTCAATTCTTCAAGTAACTCTCTCAAGCTTCCTCTCAAAATTTTAGCTCTAAAGCTCTCCTCTCTCTATGATTTCTGAGCTCTAAAGTTCATATTTTCTCTCCAACTCTCCACACTTCGAATGGAGGCTTAAGGATATATTTAAGGGGCTCTAAGGTGACCTAGGCTAGGTAGAATGTCAGCCATTTGATCAGATGGCATCAATGGCTCGGATTGGCTCTAAAAACTCGCTAAAAGCATGCTTCCGAATGCTGTGTAGTGCCATGACACTACTTAGCAAGTGCCGCAGTGCTCTAGCCTCTGGAACTCAGTTTTCTAGGTAGCACTATGGTGCTACTATTACAGTGTCATGGCGCTCTCGGGTCAAGAAGTTAGCACCACAATTTTTGTTCCCAGGGGCACTATTTCTTAGTTTTAGATTTTTTTTTTGCATGATTTTAGTTTCACTGCGTTCATATCAGACTCCAATTTCATCTCAAGTGGTTGAAATATCCATATTTGTCACCAATATTCCTTCATTTTTATTTATTCATAAGAATTTTTAAAATAACGCAAAAATACATCAAACCAATGTAAAAGCTTGAGAACTTACAATTATTTGAGCTAAATGATATTTGATTTTTGAGTGAATTAATCATTCATCATACCTCATGAAATTTGTGATACCATTGACGCAAAGCCTACTTGAGACCATAGATGGACTTCTTGAATTTGCAGACTATAGACTTTGGATCTCCTGATACAAAGTTTTTAGCAACACTATGTAAATTGTTTCATGAATGTCTCCATTAAGAAATGTTGTATTAATGTCCATCTAATGAAGCTCAAGGTCATAATGAGCCACAAGTGCCATAATAACTCTAAAGGAGTCCTTCGAAGCAACTGGAGAGAAGGTCTCTTTAAAGTCAATGCCTTCCTTCTGAGAAAAGCCTTAGTGACAAGATGTGCTTTATATCTCTTAACATTGCCTTTCGAATCCCGTTTGGTCTTCAATATCCATTTACAAGCAATAGGCTTCGAACCTTCAGGCGATTTGATGAGATCCTAAACACTGTTGTCTCTCATAGACTTCATTTCCTCATTCATAGTTCGATCCACTTTTAAGAATTGGAACTTTATTTGACTTCTGTGAAGCCGGTTGGATCATCTTCCACTATCCTAATGTCAAACTCACGTTCCTGGAGATATATGATATAATCATCCGGAATCACACTTCTCCTTTCTCTAGTGGATCTCCTTAAAGGCACTAGTTCTTGAGGTTGTTGAGTTTGCTCTACAGGAGCATTTACCTCATCTAGGACTGGAACCTCTTGAACATAGTCTTGAACTCGAGTGATTGTATCTTGAATAATAATATTGTCAAAAATAAGATCCTGAGTATCCTGACCATTGTCAATAGCAACCATAGGAAAAGAAATAAATTCCTTTTCAAAGACCATATCCCTGACCTTATCTTCACTCTCAAACTCAATATCCTTATGAAATTTGGCATTTCCTGTCTCAAAGAAAGACTTTACTATGAGATCATAAAACTTATAGCCTTTGGATCTTACAGAATACCCTACAAAGTAGTAGTTTACAGTTCTTGAATCTAGTTTCTTTTCATTCAGTCTATAAGACCTTACCTCAGCTTGACACCTTATATGTGTAAATGGCTTATGTTGAGCTTTTGCGTAATCCAGAGTTCATAAGGGGCTTTTGCTACTACTTTTCTTGGTACTCTATTAAGGATATATGCTGTAGTTTTGAGTGCATCCCCCTTTAATGATTCTAGTAAGGTGGAACAACTAATTATACTCTTTATCATATCCGTTAGTGTCTTATTGCATCATTCAGTAACACCATTCATGCTAGAATTCCCAGGCATAGTGTATTGTGGGATGATACTGCACTCTTTCAAATACTTAGCAAAGGGCCTTGAACGTTGCTCACCTGATCCGTCATACCGACCGTAGTACTCACCACCACGATTAGATTTGACAACTTTAATTTTCTGATTAAGCTGATTTTAAACCTCAGCTTTATAAGCTTTAAATACATCTAGTGATTATGACTTCTCATAAACTAAGTATATGTACCCATAGTGAGAATAATCATCTATAAACACGACAAAATACCATTATCTATTCTAAGAAGCTGTAGGGAATGAACCACAGATATCCGTTTGTATCAGTTCTAAGATGTTGGAGCTCCTATTGGCATCTAACTTCCTAATGTTTATCCGTTTCCACTTTATAAACTCAATTTAGACTTTAAAGTCTGCTAAATCAAGGGGTTAAAAGATCCTATCAGACGTTTAATTCATTATTTAGAAATGTGTCCTAAGTGTCTGTGCCATAGCATCGATGAGTCCTCATTAGTTAATTTTCATTTTGTACCTCTTGAATTAACATACAAAGTTTCATTAACATGGGGTTAGGTATTTAACATACAATGATTGTCAATAAGAACACCGATACCAACAACATTTGAATCACGCACAAAACTAAATAAATTATTTCCAAAAGAACAAGAATAACTTAATTTGTCCAATATAGAAACTGAAACAAAATTCTGTCTTAAAGATGGTACTACAAAAGTCTCATACAAATCCAAATATTTTCTAGAATTTAGAGACAATCTAAAATGCTCTATGGCCTTCACCTCAGTTGTTGGGCTATGGCCCACATAAATGACTCTTTCAGCATCACTTGACTTTTGGCTTCACAAGCAAACTTGAGTGGAAATAGTTACATGAGTAGTAGTACTAGAATCCACCCACCGTGTATCCTTAAAATAAATGAGAAGCTTACCCTTCTCAACATGCCAAGCTTTGTACTTAGTGCATTCTTTCTTAAGGTGTCTACTCTTTCCACAAAAGAAATAACCTTGTTCATCTTGCTTCTTTTGTGTCTTAGCAGGTGGAGCCACTACAACTTGTTTACCCTTATTCATTTTTCTCTTCTTTGCCTTAGAGGTAGTGGTCAAGTTAGCACTTTCAGGCCTTTTGGCTTTGATTTTCTCTTCCTCCTGAATGCAAATGGCTATTAACTCATTAATATTCCATTTGTTCTTTTTGAACATTGTATATAGTCTGTAGGTTCCTGTACTGATTAGGAAGAGAAAGCAAAACCAAGGCCACAAGCAAATCCTCATTAATTTCTAACTTGAGTTCCTTAAGCTTACTAGCCAAATGAGAGATTTGTATGATATACTCTCTTATGTTTCCTTTACTGCTGTACCTAATTGAGATGAGTTCTTCTAAGGTAGTAATCGTCTTACCCATTTCATTCTTGAGATATAATTTCTCAAGAGTAGCATGAAAAGCCTTAGCGTTTTCCTCTTTTGGTAAAGAGCCCCGCATGATTTCTAGAATTGAGCATTTTATGATCATGACACTCATATGATTGGACATTTCCCATAGCTCAAAGCTCCTTTTATCCTCAGTGGAACTTTCTTCTATAAGAGCAGCGAGTTGGTTCCTTCTTAGTGCCAGATCAAGATCCATATAATCTAGTACAATTATGGCATTCTCTTTCCAGGCCTTAAAGTTTGCACCCATAAGCATAAGAATGGTACTCAAATTGGCAGAAATATTAGCAGTAGAAACTAAACAGAGAACAAAAATGAAACCATAAATAAACCATGCTTACAACTTAAATGTCATATGTAGGCATATAATATAATCACAAAATATGCAAATATGACATATATCGCATAATCACATAATGTTGGTTGCCATCATAAGATACCTAGCACAACATCAATGAGCCTTCCTTTGGGCTGATTCATTAATTTGCAAGTGATACTCTCAAGTGCAATTATCAAATGTTGACAGTAAATCCTGTAAAGCAACAAACCTTTCTTTGGACTGATTTATTGCTCACATAGATACCGAACAACCGTCATGCATTTACCATCATGTGTGTATCTGTTATCGTGACAAATGATTATCTTCTTTTGGGCCAGTAATCCCCTGCATTAATAATAAACTCAAGACATCTTCATGTGTCAGAACAAATAAGACTACACAATAGAGGTCACTTTGGCAATTTGTTCATTTTTCGAATCTATCCTAACATACAAAACAAATAGTGTAATAAAAATCATCCAAAATGCCTAAGCGAAATAAGATTTTCATAAATAAAAAACAAAAGTAATTAAGTATATAAAATTTATCAACTCTAAAAGCCAAACAGAGTTTTTAACAGATAAATATAGGTCTTTACTTAAATTGATTTTGAGGTAACTAATCTTTATTGGTCACATCTTGGATTGGATCCCTTAAATTGGATAAAAAACAACTCAATTCTACCCTAAAATGGACCAAAAAACTATAATTAGGTCTTGGATTGGATCCCTTAATCCCCTGCATTAATAATAAACCAACAACATCTTCATATGTTAGAACAAATAAGACCACACAATAGAGATTACTTTAGCAACTTGTTGATTTATCAAATCTATCGTAATATACAAAACAAATGGTGTAATAAAAATAATCCGAAATACGTAAGCCAAATAAGATTTTCATAAACAAAAAACAAAAGTAATTAAGTTTATAAAATTTATCAACTCTAAAAACTAAACAGAGTTTTCAATAGATAAATGCAGGTCATTACTTAAATTGATTTTGAGGTAACTAATCTTTATTGGTTACGTCTTGGATTGGATCCCTTAAATTGGGTCAAAAATGACTCAATTCTACCCAAAATGGATCAAAAAACTGTAATTAGGTAAAAAATGACCCCCTGTACTTCAGAGGCCAGCGCTGCGACGCTGACCGAAAACTGAAGTTGCATCGCGGCACTCATTGAAGAGCGTCATGACGCTTAGTATTCTCGTTAAACCCAAAACATATGCCCATATTACAGGCGTCGCATATGTAGCGCTGTGTCATTTTCCTTTCTGTTACCCAGCGTTATGGCGCTACAACCATGGCACCGCGGTACTTGGTCAATTTTTAGGAAATATTTTCCAATCCAAAAATCGTGTAAAATGCCAAAATACCTCAAAGCAACAATTTTAAGCCTTAATATTCATATTTAACAACCCTAAAACCAAGAAATAAACCCCAAAATATCAAAAGTATTCAACATTTCACAAAAATCACAAATCATATATGAATAATCCAAAACCTAGAAAACCTAATAGGCATAGATTATCAAAACTAGACTTATGCATGATTAATCTAGTCAATTTAATATAAAAATATGCTTTGATATCACTTGTTAGATGATATTAGGATTGTAAATAAACCAAATAGAAACCTTAAATCATTCATGCTAAACGGATAGGTTAGGGTTTGTTGAATATACCTGAGTCCATGGTTAATCTGTAGAAAATAAGAGATAGAAAGACCGAAGGCAGAAGCGTGAACATGAGATGATGTCTTAAGAGTTTTGATCTTCTACTGTCTAAAGCATGATGTCACTAATATGAAGTTCTCTGTAACTGATGGTACATTATAGAGAATTGAGTATACATGATATTTGGCTGTAGGGACCATAACCCCAATAGGTTCTTTAAATAGTTTATGTTGGGTATCCATCAAATCCAACTGGGTAACAAACAAGGTATCTACATTAGTATCCATACCCAGTTGGATATCTTAATCTAGTCTTAATTAAATTACTTATTAGGTATGCTTAAAAATAATATGATTTAATACAATTGTTGATAATATGTAGCCCAATATAGGAAATAGAATTTCCTAACACCTACATCGTCGAGATTCCAGCGACCAAGGTTTCAGATGTTGGCAACCTTGCGTGTGGTGGTGGTGCAGCGAGAAACGAACCAGAAATAGTCAGATCAGAGCTAGCTGCAAGTTGTTTTTTTTGGGTAGTTTACCGTGTGTGAAAGAGAGAGAAAAGAAGAAGGAGAAGAGAGAGAGATGGGGTACTCTGCAGCCACATGTTACACAATAAGTGGGCATAAGATTTGCACTTTAGTCCCTGGCTTAAGAATTTCTTCGACTAAGTCTACCAAAAGTTATGAAAGAGTCTCAGATATCAACAAATTATCTCTCACAAACCCAAACTTGAATTTAGTCATATACACCATATGTCATCGTACTTTTCAAAATCAAACGTAATTAGACACAGTATGGATAAATTAAGAATTTTAAACGTACAGGCATTTTATAGCAAAATTTAAAATATTTTTCATTAGTCGTTTAATCACGCATGTCCGGTAATATTTTGCTAATCTTGGTACTGATCGAATTTGGTAATAAGACTAATTTTTAAAACTCAGTTTTAATGTCAAACTTAATTACACAACCAAATGTTATCAATGTTATAAGGCAATTCATTCGAAAAATAATGAAATAAAAGTTTAAAAAATAAAGCCCAAAAAAGAAAAAAGAAAGAAAGAAAAAAAGAAACCAAATCTTATGAGTAGTACTCCCCGACTTAATAATGAAACCTTTACATCTGGCTATACTTCGGAAGTTTTAGAAGGATGGAGCCAAGGAGATCTAAATAAAGGGAAAGTTGTCTAAGAGCAAGATATATTAGGGGTAAGCACAATGCTGCATATAATAGATATGCGACATGCCTAAGACCGTCGTCAAGGACAAAAAGGTTTCCCGAAAGAAAGGAAACCATCATGGAAGCTATGGACACAAAGAGTGTCGTGAAACCTAAAAAAAGTTTCAAAGGGAAGTCTAGAGCGTACTGGTAGCGAGAGGCCAGAAGCGAGAGGAAGAGGACTAGCGAGGTCACCGAGGAGCAAAAAGCAACAACCGATGCAAGGCCAAACACGTTGAATGCCGGTTTTCCCTCCAGAGTTGGCACTCCTTCAGGCTTGGTGCCACCTGGTACAGCTGCTGCTGTGGCGAACGCTACAGAGGCGACAAGTGCCGCAACGACGGAGCATGCCTCGGAGATCCTGTTGAGCCATTCGTTCACATCTTTGAGGAGTTGTCCATGCGTCTCTATGAAAACCTCCTTAGGTGTCTTTCGTTTTTTATTTCGACGGAAAAAGAAATCCTGTGGCATCGAGCTTTTGACAAACTGCATGTAACAGTTAAGGGGACTAAGTTATAAAATTTGAAGTATTAAGCTATCCATGAACTTTATCAAAGAATAATATGGACTTACCTTTTAACT
>JXTB01000101.1:81654-96948 GCA_002914805.1 Parasponia andersonii | reverse complement strand
ATATATATCTTTACGTAAATTAAACTTTGGCCCTTGGCCTCACCTTACAAGCAAAAAATAATAATTTAGCCTCCCAAAACTCATATAGAATTTAACTTTATCCCCCATAAATTGAAATTCGTCTTACATCTAAACATTAAATTAGAGTTAATAAAAGATTAGGATTGTTTTAATTTTTGAATCTCATAAAACCATTAAAACTACATAATTTAAATTTCAAAATGCATGGACTTTCAGAGCATTTAGAGATAATTGATACTACAAAAATAATACTTAATTATAGTCACAACATAATTTGTGACTAAAAGTGAAAAATTCATGATTAAAAAGATATTATTTATAATATGTTGTGATTAAAATTCTATGGTAAAAAGTATATTAGTCACAATAAAATATGTAACTAAATGTTAATTTTTAGTTACGTGAAATTTTTAGTTATGACTAAATATTATTTTTAGTTAGTCGCAAAGAGAATTTATTCTAATTAAAAAGCTGTTATTACATGATAATATTTTATTTGTAATGTGAATTTTAATTGCCCACCTTGAAGTTCTCAC
Source organism: Parasponia andersonii (assembly GCA_002914805.1). Lineage (NCBI taxonomy): Eukaryota > Viridiplantae > Streptophyta > Magnoliopsida > Rosales > Cannabaceae > Trema > Trema andersonii. The sequence continues at coordinate 96,391 of JXTB01000101.1, read as the reverse complement.
CCTCTGACTTAAAATCTTGGCTTCGTCACAGCCATTTCAATATTGAGCTTCAAATGTTAAAATACTTTAGCATTATTTATTTAAGAAAAATAACAAATTGNCTTAAAACATTTACTAATGAAAAGTAAATTGATATCTAATAATAACCCTTCAAAAAAAATAAATAAATAAAAGAGGTGTCTCATCAATGGGAATGATATATGTTAGTATTGGGGTTGGTAATTTGATATGAATCGAAAATAACATGTGATAATAAAATTGATAAATATGTGAGTTTGGGTCAGCTAACTTAATCTAAATATAATACGTTTATTGACATTTTAATGTTTTAAAAATTATTTTAATTTATTGTAAACTTATTATTTTAGAGACCAACTATTGCTCATTTTATTATTTTAACTAAAAACTAAAAAGTGACTTTTCTCACAATTTAGATATGCTTAATTATCAATTGTTGTGTTAACCATACTTTCTTCTAATGTAGTGGTCCTGAATTTAAATTTCCTTTCTAAAGTAAGGGAAATTAAAAGTTTATCAACTTAGTTTGAAGCTTATAATATCAACCTAGTTAAGATGCGGATGTAAGAATGTTGTACCCTTTTGAGTTGTGTTTTGCTATTAAAAAAAAAAAAAACTTAAAGATTGTATTCTAAAGACCTAATAAAGGTTTAATAACAGCATATCAAACAAAGAGAAACGCAAAAGAATACCTTGTACCATTTGATTTCTTGATGCATTTGAACCACACTACGTGGAATACGCCAAGACCAATTGCCCTGAAGATGGGCGGCCATGTGAAGTGCACTGTTGCCTTGGGTATCGATTTTCTGGAAAATGTATGGTTTTTTAGAGTACTTCTCTTTCAAGAAAATGTAAACTTGGGGATGTCGATTCTCTATCGCCAACAGCACAACATTCTTCCCCTCTTGATCGGAATCCTCGATCGCCACCGGATATTCATCTAGGATTTTCTCTACCATCTCACGCACTCCCATCTTTGCCGCTACCAATAAAGGTGATGGACGTTTCCTGGGTAGATCTATCTTCTGTTCCACTACCATCATTCTACGTGGATTAGAATTAGGCTCATAATCTAAATATTCTTCTTTTTTTCCGAATAAAAAATCATGGTCTAAATATTCATGATCTATGAATCGTGGTCCATCAAAGGCATCAAACGAAATTCTCCTAGGAGTCTCTCCTCCGTGTTCCAAAATATTGTAGGAATTAGTACACTTCACCAGTTCATCCATGACGCGTTTAGCCCTTTTGTGTAGGCTTTTCTTTCTGTAGATTTTTTCTAACCTCCAAATACAAGCTGCGTTCATGCATGTATATAGAATAGATATTAATAAGACACTTAATTCAAGTCCTCAAGACACAATAGATCAGGACAATATGATACCATATTATAGATTGGACATTGGAAAATTAGATACAAATTAAACATATATGTAGATTATATATATATATATATATAAAGGAATTTCCTACGTATATTACAAACCAAATCGGAGGATAACTAGCAAGGTCTTCCATATTAACTTGAAAAATAGAACCAGAAAGCCACTCTCCTCTGCGGTAAAACAGAATCCAAAGTTTAGCCAATATAACTTATTTGTCTTAGCTAACTTCTTAACTGTATTACACAACTAAAACGATTCCAATATACTATGCTATAGAGTACTGTGTTTAATATATTATGCATAAATACATCTATTGTTATATATGTATATATATAAGAGATCAGTAGTTGTAGCGCCCTTAGAAGGGTTAATATATATCGATATACATATATGACTCGAACCTCGCACAAAGCGGCTTCTTTCGTTGGGATTCTCTTCGTCGGTTGTGTTTGTGCTTTCTTGTGGATTCTCTTTGTCATGTGTGTTTTTGCTAAATCCCAATATCTCTGCAAAAATTAAACATGTGTACCATCTATTAGATAACTAATTAATCTCAAAAAATTTATAGTTATTATAGGTGGACCAAACAATAATATTATATTCTCACAATTTTCCTTCATTTGTGGTTCAGATAAACAAATTATTTCAACAGATGACAAGTTAGAGAATCGCAAATGGATGAGTCTAAACTCAAAATTTTCTTTTCAAATACCACGTAACTAGATAACCAATTCATCTCAAAAACTTGAGCCGTTAAGTGTGAGCCAACAATGATATTATTTTCATATATTATAGACATCTTAATATAATGTAGTTAAAAAACTCCATTTTCCTCAACAACTTTTCTATCACTATCTATATTTCACTGGAAAGTGAGATAAAAAAATTCCCCGAAAGTGAGATAAAAAAATTCCCCACTCCGGTAGGATTTTACTTGTTTATTATTTGCTTTAACTAATCCTTCCATGTGAACGTCTTGTTCCAATAAATTTATTTTTTATATAGTTTTTTTTTTCAGATTTTAGATTTGTATAGATTGTTTTCGTTTTATTTATTGCTCTATCAGATTCTAAATCTATATAGCATTTGTTTATTTTTTATTTGTTTTTATATTTTTCTTCTAGGTATAAATCTTCAAAGTTTTAAATGTGGAAAAAAATTCAATATAGGCGTTATATGGTTTACAAAAATGGAGTCTACTAGGATGGGTGCTATTGTTGTCGGGAAAACAAATCATAAAGTTGTTTCATACGTAATGAAATAAAGAAAAGTTTGTGAATTTCAGGCATAGTAATCTACGTTCCTTAAGGTATTATTTGCCCCTACTCATATATATGAAGTTTCTAAATTCGAATGACGTTTGCTAATGGGTTTTCTAATGGCAAATTAACTTTAATATATATACAATAAATCAATGATATTTAATAAATAGTAATTTTAGTAAATATCCTAAACACTCTATGAAACCGATTGGCACTATTAATTTGGATATTTATAGTCATGTTTGTGTCTTTTCATCAAGAAATATATCCGTTTGATCAATCGACCGATATGTCTATTCATTAGACCATTTTATAATGAATAGGTATTACTAAAGATTGTATCTTTTCATCGCATCTTTTCCAATTGAATATATGCCAACCAAAGATTGTAACCTTCCATTTAGGTAACATAAATAGTTGTATCACTTCACATAGGTGCGAACGTATACAGTTGTTACTCTTCATATACATACCATTAAAGGTTTTATTCTTTCATTATATCTATTCCAAATTATTTGCTATTTTCAATTATCATATTCAACACAAGACTAGTGCAATATTTGCATCACATCATCTTAAATGTCAAACTAACTAATTAGGAGTTATATTTATCTTTTTCATGTATAAATATTTTAAAATGATGTGGCATAAATAACAAATTTCTTGGATAAAATTTCGAACGAAAAAATTGAATAGAGAAATATTTTATTAGTTTGAATTAATAACATTAACACTAATAACTCTTTGTTAATGTGTGAAATGTATCATTATTAAGTAGCGAAATATATATATATATATATATATATGAAGTATATATATTAGCTAGTGTATCAAGAATACCATTTACCTACTTTTGGCCTGTACTACTCCAAAGCCTTCCGCGCGTGTAGAGTTCTCCGGATAAGGATCCTTATTCTTTTTCTCCCCTGAGGTACTATTTATTGCTTCCTTGTCTTCATTGGCCACAACTAATAAACCTGACAAATTGACAATTAAAAATTGGTGGAAAAGATCGAACTCATTTATCTTCACCAAAGATCATTTATAAGAAAGTTCTGGTAGCTAGGATATGAATACTATCAAACGGCCAGCACGTAGCATACGTACATTTTCGAACTGGAGGTTTTCATATTGTTTTATTTCAATATGATTTTAATGTACTCTGACATATTTCATAAACGTGTAATATCAATATGTCTATATATATATATATATGTATATCTCGGATAATTCTGGGTACAAAAAATTAGTGCATGCCTAAAGAATGTATATGGTTGATGGTTATTGGCATATAAATACTAATAGAGTAGAGAATATTCATACAAGAGTACGTGATCCGATCAAAGCGCCCCAGTCGAGTGCTGGATTTGAATGCATCAGGTTTACTGGCTAAAATGTGAAGCGGAGATAACCCATACACGTTCGAACTGTCAACAAAATCTGGCCTCAATTGAATGATCCTAAATGCCATACCTATAAGTTAAGAAAAGTATTAACACAAATATTCAAAGCAAAAAATCCAACCTTAAATATTCTCACTATAATTTCTTTAAAATTGGGCGAAAGTAGTAGGCAAATAAAGATATTGTGTTAAGTGCTTTGATTACTTACGAAAGAATTCAAAGGAAATAGCCACATGAAGAACCGTGTCCCCATTAGATCTTCGCAAATATTGTTCGTCTGTGACCTCCTTGACAAAGCCATAAAGAAAAAAGAAAACATCTTCTTTTCCATGAAGAGCTGCAATGAAAAGGGGTGTCTCACCGTCCCTGTTACGAGCTCCGATAACTCTGACGTTTTTGGAGAGGACTTTTTTGCAAATTTCCAAGTTCCCAAGCGCAGCTGCTAAATGGAGAGGCGTATTTCCTTGCTCATTGGACATGTTTTTCAATGCCTCTGGCTGAACAAATTCTAGTAGTTCCAATGCAATTTTGGTTTCGGAATCGGATACAGCCCTGTGCAAAGCAGTGTCTCCCGACCTAGTGATCCTGGCCACTTGAGCATGGGAGTTATTCTTATAGGCCTCCACAACCTTGTTCCATTGGCCTTTCATGGTGTTGTTGAACAACTCTTGATCAATTTTATCATTGTATGGATTTTCTGTTGTTAATGGCGTTTCTGGAAATTCCGTCATTGATAATGATCTCTCCAACAATCGTTTTATGCTCTTCGATCGGTTAATTTAGTAGTGCACGATTAACTAACCTAGCTACAATTCATATATATAGGGAGAGTTTTCAGCAGGTAGGTTATAATTTATATAAAGAGAGTTTTTAATAAGTATTTTTTAACCTGCTATAGCAAGTCACACTCGCCTCTATTTCCATTCAATTTCAATTTTTATAAAGAATCCAGCCACTTTTATGGAATGATATTTTTTTTAAAAAAATCAAAGTAATTAAAGTCATCTAGAATACCCATGAAAAAAATCATCTAAAATAATTTTATATATTACTAGCTTGATTGTCAATCTAGTTATTATTTTGCTTAAATAAAAATTTGGGTCATTTTGCTTTAATGACCATGGTTGTATCTGCATAACGTACTGAGTTATTTTTTCTTATACAGTTCCAACCATTTCCCTAATATTTTATCGAAAAATATGCACATAGTTAGTTATGAAACTTATGTGCCCTAGATGAGTATTTTAACGAACTCCATATTAGAATTTAAGGGCATGTTACTAATGTAAACAAGAATGAAGGTAGTCTAGTTTATTTTTTTATTTTCCCCTTTTAGGAAAACTATTCAAAATAAACATATGTAAGTCTGTAACTACAATATTATATACATAATAGGGAACAACAATTAATTAAAAAAGTTGGACATTAGTTTATAAAGATGACCCTTATTTTTATGGCTTAATATTATTATATTCCTTGTTGTGTACTTAACTGAGGAATTTATTGATTAAAATCTAATAATTTTGAGTCATTGACTATTGACACTCTATTTATCTCACTATAGAAGCAAAAAAACAAAAAGACTAAATAGTAAATTAAGAACAATAATTACAATAGCAAAACTAATAACAAATTTGAAGTCGAAAGAAAACCATTTCGCTTAATTTCAAAAAAATAAGAATGGAATAAAAGAGGTTTAACGAGTAAAACCTCCTTAGCCCCAATAATCCTAAGCATGTTTAACTAAACAACACTACAAATTCAATTAAAAGAACATATAATTATGAAAAGTCAAAACAGGAATGGGAATAATAATATATAGGAATCGATTGTAATTGGACTGAAAGAGAAAGGTCCAAATGAATAGGTCATAAACAGTTTATCCACATTTATAATAAGAAGTTACTTTTTATTTAATGTCGTCATTAATTACATAGTAGTTTTTGGTATATTAATAATTTTATCTTAGCCATTCATTTAAAATCTTAACATTGAAACTAGAGTACCCTTTTAAATAGGTAAGTAATGCAATACGCATTGAGAAGCCCCTTAGAAACTTCCTTTGAGGTTTCAAGTTAGTCTATTTTAACGTTATTAAAAGTGGAAAATAACTTTTTCCTTAAACTTCAGAGGTTTTAACACTTGCGATAACCACAATATTGAAGTCATCAAACACACGGTATATCTATAGATGACATATATCAGGACAATTTTTTGTACGAATTCTTTTCTAAAGCTCAAGCAAGGTATAAAACGCCAGACAGAATTTTCTTCTTATTAAGTCATTCATATTCTCTTCCAAAAAAAATGGCCATTCATATTCTCAGTCCTAAATATATATGCAACTTTGGGTCTGCCCCATCCCCGTTAGTAGAATACTCAATAGTGTAGAATCCCTCGTCAAAGGATGAAAAGCTTAAGCAACATATTCTAATTAATAGAGGGTGTACTAATTTTACAGATATATAATGGCAAGAAATACTAATAAGAAAGTTTTTTGAAAAAGAACAGAACCTTGAATAATGTCACAACCCAAAATCCGGGCTACTGGCAGAAGAAGAATTTCACAAAGATGGAAAATTCCTTGATTTATTTGAAAAGTATCAAAAGTTCTAGTTTTTATAAACACGGTCCATTTAAATAAAATAATCGGAATTCCATCCTGTGAACCACTCCCACAGTTCGTATACACCATCAAACATAAATTGAACAATTACTTAAAAACGTGAAATTAAATACAAAACCCAGCATCATCATCATCCACCACAAAGTCAAACACCAGAATGGTATACATAAATTTGCAGACAAAATAGAAAGCAGTAATATTGGTTCAAGGCTAACGCAAAATCCAAATAGTCCAAAGACTACGACAACAAATTCCTAGCATTTCCAAGAAGCGAACTACGATCCAGATGACCTCGTACTCCTCTTGATCACCAAGATCGTACTGGACACCACCTGAGGAGGAAGGTAGGGGGTGAGCATACAATGCCTAGTAGAAAAATAGTTACCTCGGGGAAAAATAGTTCAGTAATAGGAATCTCCTGCATGGTTAGTTCAGATTAAAAACATACACACACGTATATATATATATATATAATCCAAACCAGAAGCCAATATATATAAAACAGTGTAATCAAAACCATCAATCCATATGCACATGACACAAATCAATCTATACCCATGAGCTCACATCCTCTCATCTGTGAAAACCTAGGATGATGGCACTAAGTGTACCTAACAGCCTGCCTGATACCTAAGCCCATACCCGGAGGGGATACCCATGTGCTACCTACCAAACTTGGAGGGGCAACCGAATTGCCTACTTGCCAAATGGGGAGGTAATCAGAAGTAACAAGATCTCGCGCGAGTTTATGGATTTTTACTGACGGTGGGGCACGCAGCGCCACATTGCAAAACCCACGATGCTAACACGGTGCTCATATATGATCCTATGACACGTGCAATACAGAACTGAAGTGTAAAAAATTACTGTACTCTGGTTTTTCAGTAAAACATGCATAATAGGGTTTTATAGAAAAACGGGCAGTATAACGGCCCTATTTTTGATATATCCAAAATAACCTGCACACAGCAAACTCCCAGAGCAGTATAGTATATATCGTATAACCAAATTCCATCACATATAATTCAAATCATTAAAAACACATTTGTTCTTATATGCTGCAGAAAATAAGTTTTAACTTAAACACGGTATAAAACGAAGGTAACTAAACCCCTACCTCAACAGAATAGTAACACCATGCTATTGAGTCCTTAAGGTGTCGTTTACGATCGCCCGGAGGGTCGGGAACCAATTTCAAGCCTTCGATCGTCCTCTTACGAAAAACCAACTTTCTCACCGGAGCTTCAATTCTACAAACGGACCTCTTCACTGAATTCCTAGCACCCAAAATAGCTAGGTTAGACATATAACTTGTCCAGTTCGGGTCCGGGCCCACACCGGATCGGTGGCACGTAAACGAGACAAAATCTTGACCGTCCGATCTCAATTTTCATGCCGATCACCAAACCACACAATATATATATATATCAAACATCTCCATTTTCTGAGTACATTCCAAAAATGCAGTCAAAAACACAATCCAACGGCCGGATCGAAAACTAAAATTCAAAAACTCAAAATACTCAAAAATGGCAATTTTTGATCCGGACAGTATGGGGTTGAGATATATATACTTTGATGATTCTTGCGATGATACGAATCCAACGGGACCAGTTTGGAGTCGAATGGACGCCGGAATCTTCGCCGGCGGCCAAAAATCCAAAATGGGTCAAAACGGCTTTTATGGAGTTTTCCGGCGAATCGGTAGCCGGCGGCAGCTGCTGATGACTGGCGGAGGTGCACGGCAGCTCGGCGAGTCGACGTCGGTTGGTGGGCGGGCCGGACGGTGGCGGGGTGGCGGCGTGGCTCCCTTTGGCCAAGAGAGAAAGAGAGAGAGAGATTTGGGGGTTGAAACGAGAGGGAGGAGAGAGAAGGGAAATATATAATCTGATTTTGATTTTTTTTTTCTGGTCAAAAGACCATTTTACCCTTTAAAAAAATGGGTTTTTACATTCTCCCCTCCTTATAAGAATTTCATCCTGAAATTCAAAATACAAGTCAAGGTTCACATCACAATACAACTTCTAACTGAAAGTTAAACAAATGAGGGTACTTCTCGTACATCTCCGTCTCGAGTTCTCAAGTAGGCTCGTCCTCTTTGTGATGTTCCCAAAGTACCTTGACAAGTGGTATCTCTCTGTTGCGAAGCACTTTCGACTCTCTAGCTAACAAACGAATAGGCTGCTCTTCATAGGACACATCCTCTTGGATCGGTACATGCACGTACTGAACAACATGAGATAGGTCCGATGTATACTTCTTCACCATCGACACGTGAAACACATTATACACGTGACCCAACTCTGTAGGTAGATTCAAGCGATACGCCACTGGTCCAATTCTCTCTATGATCTCAAAGGGACCAATATACCTCGGAGCAAGCTTACCCTTAACTCCAAATCTCGCAACACCTCGCCTTAGAGTCATTTTTAAGAATACGGAATCACCAGTATCGAACTCTATCTCACGTCTCTTCGGGTCAGTATAACTCTTCTGGCGACTCTGAATCTCTTTGAGTGTCTCTTGGATATCCTTGATCTTCTCAGTAGTCTCCTCAATCAGTTCAAGTCTGAGAGTAACATGCTCTTCTGGTTCTGCCCAACACAAAGGCGATCTACACGGCCTCCCATATAACACTTCATATGAAGCCACACCCACACTGGTCTAGTAACTGTTATTATAAGCAAATTCCACCAAAGGAAGATGATCATCCCAGTTCCCACTAAAATCCAGTATGCAACAACGTAGCATGTCCTCAAGAATCTGAATGGTCCTTTCAGACTGACCGTCTGTCTCAGGATGGTGAGCTGTACTGATATCCAACTGCGTACCAAACGCTTTCTACAAGGCTCTCCAAAACTTAGAAGTGAACCTTGGATCTCTGTCAGATACTATGCTTGAAGGCACAACATGTAAGCGTATGATGTTCTCCACATACAGCCTACTGAGTTAGTAAGGGAGTAGTCCATCCGGATCAGTATAAAGTGAGCACTCTTCGTTAACCGATCGACTATCACCCAAACTGCGTCGTTCTTTCTCAAGATCTTTGGCAAATTAGTCACGAAGTCCATCGTGATCTTGTCTCACTTCCACTCCGGAATTGGCAACGGTTGAAGTAATCTACGTGGTCTCTGGTGTTTAGCCTTGACTCGCTGACAAGTCAAATACTTAGCTACAAAAGTAGCTACATCCTTTTTCATCCCTTTCCACCAATACTGCTGTTTCAAGTCCTGGTACATCTTAGTACTACCTGGATATACTGTGAACCTTGATTTATGAGCCTTTGTTAGAATGGTTTCTCGAAGATTAGTGTCATTAGCTACAGCAAATTTCCTATTGAAAAGTAAGAACCCTTCCTAGTTAGTGCTTTAACCATCTAACTGTTCACCATTTTGAAGTCGGTTCCAGGTTGTCCTCAACTCTCTGTCTTGCCACTGACTCTGCTGGACAGTCTGGAGAAGAGATGGTGAAATTACAATGTTGCTCAGGTAAGCCATGTCTTCATTCTCGAAGTACTGTAAGTTGTAATCCCCAATCGCAACTGAGTTTTTCCAATCTTCAAACACTAGTGTAGCTAGTGCACCACGAGGCTTCTTACTCAGTGCATCGGCTACAACATTGGCCTTACCAGGATGGTACTGTAGGTCAAAGTCATAATCCTCCATATACTCAACCCATCTTCGCTGTCTCAAGTTCAAATCCTTCTGGGTAAAGAGATACTTCAAACTCTTATGATCGGAGAATATGTCGAACTTCACACCATACAAGTAACATCACCAAATTTTCAATGCAAAGATCACTGCTGCAAGTTCCAAATCATGGATGGGATAGTTCTTTTCATGTGGCTTCAACTGATGAGAAGCATAAGCCACTACTCGGCCATTCTGCATCAAGACATATCTCAAACCCGTATTTGAAGCATCGGTATACACCACATAAGGTTCGTTACTGTCAGGAACAGTAAGAACAGGTGCAGTGGTTAAACTCTGCTTCAATCTGACAAAAGCTTCTTCACTTTCATGATCCCAAACAAACTTGATGTCCTTCCTAGTCAACTTCGTCAAAGGCAAAGCAATCCTCGAGAAATCTTGCACAAAACGACGGTAGTAGCCTGCCAATAGTAGCCTGCCAATCCAAGAAACTACATACCTCCGTTACATTTCTCAGTCTTTCCCACTCCAGAACAGCTTCGATCTTAGCGGGATCGACTGAAATACCTTCGTGAGAAATCACATGGCCCAAGAACTTCACTTCTGACATCCAAAAGTAACACTTCGATTTCTTGGCGTACAACTGATGATCTCTCAAGGCCTTGAGTACTATCCCCAGATGTTCGGCATGCTCTTCTCAAGTCTTGGAATACACCAGGATATCGTCAATGAACACAATCACAAAACGATCCAAAAATAGCCTGAAAATCTGATTCATGAGATCCATAAAGACTGCGGGTGCATTCGTTATACCAAATGGCATCAACAGAAACTCAAAGTAACTATATCAGGTTCTGAATGTTGTCTTTGATATATCATCCTCCCTTATCTTCAACTGATGATAACCAGATCTCAAATCGATCTTAGAGAAGAACTTTGAACCACCGAGTTGATTAAACAACTCATCTATCCTTGGCAAAGGATACTTGTTCTTCACTGTCAACTGGTTCAACTTCCGGTAATCCGCACAAAGTCTCAACGAACCATCAGCTTTCTTCGCAAACAAAACAGGAGCACCCCAAGGAGAAGTGCTACTGCGAATAAAGCCCTTCGAAAGCAGATCATCCAACTGTTCTCTTAATTCTTCCATCTCAGCAAGTGCCATATGATAGGCTGGAATAGAAACTGGCTGAGCTCCAGGAACTAGTTCAATACAGAACTCGATCTCCCTATCAGGTGGTAATCCTGGTAAGTCTTCAGGAAACACCTCCGAATACTCACACACCACCGGAATCTATAGGTCTTAATCGTCTATCCTCACCTTACCATCCACGGCAAACAAGTTCCTATAACACTCAAGTTTCTTCCTTCCACCTATGCACGCTTTCAGAATAGAACTAGGCTTCAACAGACTCATCCCAGCCTGATAGACAATAGGATATCCATCACTAGGAAAAAGAGTCACCCGCTTCTTATGACAGTCCAAAATGGCTTGATACTTCGACAACCAATCCATACCGAGTATCACGTCATACTGTCCCATCGGTAATACAATCAAATCAGCAAGAAGCTTCCTATCACCAATTACAACTCGACAAGACTTATACGCACTAGACACATCAGCCATTCCTCCCAAAGGTGTACCCAACGACAATACATAATCCAAATCATAAAATTTCAACCCCAACAGTTGAGCAAACAATAAGGATATGAATGAATTGGATGCACCAGTATCAAACAAAACATGTTCCCAAGAGTGTGAAAGAAGGATCATACCGTCAACAACACCTCGGCCGGTGCGATCCTGAGTGTCGTCTGCCCCAGTAAAAGCATAGGCTTGGCCAGTCACGTTTCCTTTCCCTTTGTTGCCTCTTCCCTGGCAAGGACGGCTGCTGCTGGATCCTGAACCACTACTGCCATATCCATACCCACCCTGACTCTCTGAAGCCTGAGGAGTTTGAAAATTCTGAGTGAAACCCTGAGGGCGGTACTGATGTTGATAAGGCTGAGGGGAAGTAAAAGACTGCGAAGCACCCTGTGACTATTGCGGCCTTGCCTGAGTGCTCTGATAAGAAGTAGAACTTGACTGGCTCCTCTGCGGTCTTCCCTGAGAAAGAGGAGATTTCTGTAGACGGTTGGGACACTCCTTCTTCCGATGACCCTGCTGGCCACAAATAAAACATCCTCCATAAGGACTACCTCTGCCACCCCTAGAAGAACTACTACTGTTTGAGCTCCCACTGCTCGGAGTACCCTGGGCTGACCACTGCCCCTGGTTCCTTCTGGTGGCTTTCCTGTCATTTCCTCTCTATTGGTTCCTCCTGGAATCCAAACTTTCTTCGATGGCCTCTGCCCGCTGGGCAGCCACTGCAATCTCAAGAAGAGTATGGAAAGTCTGGGTACCAATCCTGTTGAAAATATTCCGAGTCAGACGACTCTTGAACTTAGCAACTCGGTACTTTTTACTCGTACCTGGTCCAAGAGCGATACTTGTCAACTCAGTGAACTCTATCAGGTACTCATTCACCGTTCTGTTACCTTGGGTCAAAGTCTCAAATCGGTTCACAACTTCATCCTGTTGATCCTCATTGGCATACTGAGCCTTGAAAATCCGTTCAAAGTCTTCCCAAGTCAAGCCCACTACATCTTGCATCCATTCCACTGTCTCCCATCAATGAATGGCACTCCCTGTCAAACGGGTAACAGCAAACATAGCCCAAAGCTCAACCGGAGTACCAAGGGCTCAAAAATGCCTCTCCATCTCACACAACTAGGCAATTGCTATGAGAGCTTCTGGTCTACCATCAAACTGCCATGGCTGAAGATGCATGAACCGTTGAAGGTGATCAGCCTGATCCAACTGACGTTCCCTCAGAGCTGGAGGCTGATAGTCTGGATTGCTCATCTGGACAAATGCTTGCTGCATTACCTCGATCAGATGAGTGAAATCCGGACGAGAAGGTTCGGCATCCATCTGGTGCCTCGGAACTATTCTAGGAGGCATCTTTAAAAGTCTGAAACAATATGCCAAACTATTAGTGCGATAATGATGAATGCTTGTCATAAAAATCAACTTCAATCTAGTTTAATAGTGATACGTCCGAGCTGTTAAACTCAAAGCTCTGATACCAAAAATTTCTGTCACAACCCAAAACCCAGGCTAGTGGCAGAAGGGGAATTTCACAAAGGTAGGAAATTCCTTGATTTATTTGAAAAGTATCAAAAGTTCTAGTTTTTATAAACACGGTCTATTTAAATAAAATAATCGGAATTCCATCCTGTGAACCACTCTCACAGTTCGTATACACCATCAAACATAAATTGAACAATTGCTTAAAAACGTAAAATTAAATACAAAATCCAGCATCATCATCCTCCACCACAAAGTCAAACACCAGAATGGCATATATAAGTTTGTAGACAATATAGAAAGTAGTAATATTTGTTCAAGGCTAACGCAAAATCCAAATAGTCGAAAGACTTTGATAACAAACTCCTAGCATTATCAAGAGGCGAACTGCAATCCAGATGACCTCTTACTCCTCTTGATCACCAAGATCGCACTGGACACCTCCTAAGGAGGAAGGTAGGGGGTGAGCATACAATGCCTAGTAGGAAAATAGTTACCTCGGGGAAAAATAGTTCAGTGATGGGAATCTTCTGCATGGTTAGTTCAGATCAAAAACATACACACATGTATATATATATAATCCAAACCGGGAGCAAATATATATAAAATAGTGTAATCAAAACCATCAATCCATATGCACATAACACAAATCAACCTATACCCATGAGCTCACATCCTCTCATCTGTGGAAACCTAAGATGATGGCGCTAAGTGTACCTAACAGCCTGCCTGATACCTAAGCCCATACCTGGAGGGAACACTCATGTGCTGCCTATCAAACCTAGAGGGGCAACCGAATTGCTTACGCCTACCAAATGGGGAGGTAATCAGAAGTAACAAGACCTCGCGCGAGTTTACGGACTTTCACTGACGGTGGGGCACGCAGCGCCATACTGTAAAATCCATGATACTAACACGGTGCTCATGTATAATCCTATGACACGTGCAATACAGAACTGAAGTGTAAAAAACTACTGTACTCTGGTTTTTCAGTAAAACATGCATAATAGGGTTTTATAGAAAAACGGGCAGTATGACGGCTCTATTTTTGATATACCTAAAATAACCTGCACACAGCAAACTCCTAGAGCAATACAGTATATATCGTATAACCAGATTCCATTATATATAATTCAGATCATTAAAAATACACTTGTTCTTATATGCTGCAGAAAATAAGTTTTAACTCAAATACGGTATAAAACGAAGGTAACTAAACCTCTACCTCAACAGAATAGTGACACCACGCTACTGAGTCCT
>JXTB01000101.1:58363-81308 GCA_002914805.1 Parasponia andersonii | reverse complement strand
GAGGGAGAGAAAGAGAGAGAGAGACAGAGAGACAGAGAGACAGAGAGATATGGAGGTTGAAACGAGAGGGAGGAGAGAGAAGGTAAATATATAATCTGATTTTGATTTTTTTTTTTTTTTCTGGTCAAAAAACTATTTTGCCCTTTAAAAAAATGGGTTTTTACAAATAAAGTCCAATTCTACTCATCAAAGAAAGGAATGTTGAGAATGAATAATTTATTTTTAAATAGGAAAAGGAACTAATATATTATATGAATGTATTTACAACTTATATTCAAGAATTATAATTATGTACTAGAAAAGAGAACAAACAATTTTGTTAACCAAACTTATGTAAACACAAACGCGAATATATCGGATATAAAATTACTTCTATCCATACTCGTCCTTTCTTTTTTCTTTTAAGCAAAATCCCAAGAAGAGGCTAACTTCTTCAAAAAAAATTAAGAAAAAAGAGTCAAAACAAAGAAGAAAAAAAACAAAAGAAAGATAAAAGCAAAAAAAAAAATAAAAATGAACCAGCCCCTATTTGAAATTCCTTTTATCAACTCTAGCTCTAATTTTAGAAAGAGACGCTTTGTATCTTTCTTCACCTTGAGCAGGAAGGACAATCTCTATGTTCGACCCCAATAACTACGAGTTTCATTTCTCTTTATGCTCGGGTTGGGTCGTCTTCTTTTTCATCAACGCATGTATACACTATAACATTACGAGTAATTAAAGGCAATTTTTAACTGCCGTTACAAGATACTTAACAGCGGTTCCAAACCGAAGTGAAAAGAGTCCAAAACTGTGGTTATTATTAGCGATGATGAATGGACCTTAACCGCCGTTATTGGCAAAAAGACTTAATATGTGAGCTAGAGATCAGGCGCTGCACCGGTGTTTTCAACTGCGGTCCAGTCCTAAGAGAAATTTTTTTTCTTTTCCTTGGGCATTTAATACAATACCACAAAATTAAACGTGCATAAAAGCAATCCCAAACCAATTCCAGAAAAACCAGAGCCAGATATAATTATGGATAAGTATATATAACTAAGTTTCTACAATATAAATAATTCAACTCTAGCATAAACACATTTAAGAACTAATAATGAATTTTTAGTGACATATCACTTACATTTGTAACTCTAACTTAATTGAATGCTATATTAACAATGCTTACATAAATGAAGTGATGAACAAATACAAATAATTTAACTAAATATATCCAAGAGTAGTCTAACCAATATGATTGATTATCGTTACGACCCATTCTTTATGCATTTCAATACGTTTCATTGATGTCATCCATTATGTATATTTTTGGCCACGATACTAGTATTATAAATACAAATCAAAATTGATACTAATATTAAATAGATGTATGAAGTTATTAACTTTAGATGACTAAAGCGAAATATGAAAAATATTACACTTGATCCAATGAAATTCGATAGACTCTAAGCCATCACAATGTCTCTCATAATGTACGAGGCATAAAATCTGCATTCCATATAATTAAGTAGAGATGAACACTATAATTAAAATGAGAACTATAGTTAAAACACATAAAGATGAAAAGATAATTTAAGATCTGATGAGAACATACTATATCTCACACCTTAATCGAATATCAAGTTGGACCATTCTTTTTCCCCTTTTGTTGATATTTCTATAAAATATTTTGAATGCACTAAAGGAAAATATATGTTATAAATACTAATGGATTAAATAAACAAATATATGTTCTATATATCATACTATAAGTTATACTCACTATTTTAAGAGATTCATATAGGATAGTATCATTTCTTGGTGATTATCCAAGTGGATCAAAGAAATAAGTATTTTCTAGAGACACTTCAATCATCATAAGTATCTAATATTGCCTATTCAAAGCAAAAGACCAAATATAACTAAAATGAAACTTATACAAACTAAACTATACAACAATGCTCAGACGATATTTACAATGTTTCAGTCTTATTACTTTTATATGCTCACTAAAAATTAGGCACACTTTATAACCCTTTAAAATAATGCCCAGACAAGTTATCATAAGCAAAAAATCATTAGAGTATCCATAATAGTACTGACTTCAAAGTAAAACTCTCATGTTCCTTGCATCATACAACTAACTCCATCCTATACAATTTTTAAATTATCTATCAATGGTGCGAAATAAACATCTATATCATTTTTAGGTTGTTTAAATCATGATATTATACAATATGAGCATTATAACAAGAATAATTAGTCAACAACTATAATTGCTTCTCATTGAACTATGAGGGTTTATGGCATTAACCGAAAGGCCAAGTCGAAGCTTTGTAGGATCTTCTTTTATTATTGGCCATATCTTATCTATATTTCTCCAAGTTAAGGAATCCACTAGATGTCTGATTTTCCATCTTTGATTCTTTCTTCATCGTGCAATATCAAACTTTTAGCATAGTCTCGGCCTTTATTTATATACCTTTTAATGGAGGTTACATAGGAACTACCGTGAAAACGTTAATATATTCTTTCTCAGTGGTTCCGCCACAACCACCGGAAAAGGTCCAAAAAAATTTTAAGCTTTCTCAATAGTTATGAACGAACCGCGGAGAAAGACCATTTTTAAATTGTTAACAACCGTCGTTAATATCCTGCCATTGAGGCCACTTTTTTATTGTAGTGACAAGAACCGTGGCTCCTCTCGAAGCCCTACTAGAGCCGAATTGCAAGCAAGAAGAGAATGATAAAACAGAAAAAAGAAAAAGCTCCTTCAACCAAAATAATATTTTTGACATGATTAGCCGACTCACGGAGGACATTGGCATTCTAATTAGTTGAGTTATTGCTATCAATGTATATCTAAATAATCCTCTGTATGTAGATGATATTCAACATATTAGATGAGTATCCTCATTCTTCAATGTGCTTTATAAGAAAAGCGTATTTATCAAAAATTCATTCCCCCTTCTAAGTCTTTCCTAATTTGGAGAATATTCTCTACAATATACTTCCTATTATTAATTGCCAAGGTTATTCATATGGCTTCAGTGTGCAGACTTTATAGCAACTATGTAGAATCTTTAAACCATTTGATCTTGCATTGTTCTTTCTCCTATTCTCTTTGGGATTTGATTACTAATGTATTTTGTTTTAGGTTGAATTCTCTACAACATTCTTCCTACTAAGGATTTATTATTTGCCAGAGGAATTCATATCGCTTCAGTGTGAATCTTTATACCATTTGATCTTGCACTATTCTTTTTTCCATTTTCTTTGGGATTCGATTACTAATATTTTCGATTGTAGGTTGATTTTCAATAATGTGGTCAATTTGTTATAGTGGACCTTGAATAATTATGTCCCTTTAAATAGTTTTTTAAGCCGTTAGCTTTTCTTTTCATGGATTTCAACAGTTTTCTTAGTTTGTTGGGTGGTTTGGTATGCCAGAAATAAGTTGTTATTTGAAAATATTAATATTTCCCATACCTTGTTCTTGCTTTTATTACTTCTAAAGTTAGAATTTCTAATAAACTTTGATTAGTGCTCTGCCTAACCAAATTCGGATCGTTTGGTTCTAAAGTCTTTGAGTGTTTAAGGTTGTTGACGGAGGTTTTGTCAACAATAATTTGAGAAAACTACAAGATGTGACTTGTGTGTGAAAAGGGTTGATGAATCAAAACAAGTAAAGAGACAATAATTTTATAGTGGTTCAGCCCCAAAAAATATGAGCTTACATCCACTGTTTTTCACTATTTTCCCAGAGAATTATAAAAATTTTGTTAAGTCTCAAGGATGAAATTCTAAGAGCTAAAATACAGAGTGTTGTCCGGAAAGAAAAAGTAAAAGTCTTTAAGTCTCAAAAGATCAAAAAAAGATCCCCTACAACTGCTTTGAACTCCCTTTATATAGGTGAGGGTAGCTCAATGTTTCCCAATTGTGAGAATGGATAACTGTATAACCAAAAAATACAATTTGAGTAACAATATAACTGAGTAATAACTTAAATGAGATGACTGGTCGATCTTGAAAGAGAAACTTTAGTTTCTCTTTCCTTGTAGATTACCCGCTTGACGAAACTCAGTCCAGTTTACTTTTTCATTCTGGTCGCACTTAACTCGTTCAGAAAATGTCGCACTTTATTCGGAGGGAGGTCACATTCGACTTACTCAGAAGAGGTCGCACTTAACTTACTCGTGCGACCTGACATGTCCTCTTAATCGCTTAACTTTCCCTTTTTGGCATTGACCATCATCTCGTTCTTTAAACCACACAACAATTGCCCCCCAGCTCCATTAGTTCTTTAGGACAAAATGAAGCTTTCTTATCTAATAAGTGCGAGCTCAAAAAATGCGACGTCATGACCTAAGCTTGAGATCTTCGAAGAGTTGCTAGCTTTCAAATCTCACCTTTTCAGGATCACACGTACCTTTTCTTAACAGACGGAACCACGTGTCACCTTTTTTTAGAAGAATAGTGAAACTCAAGGAGACTTCCCGTTTTGGAACAGTCATGATGACACCAACGTCGCCAGCTATTGTCTTAAATCGAGACATTTCGGATTTCAAAAAGATACGGACTTAATTTTTGGAAAACTTAACCCCCGTGTGATCTTCGACCTTTAGATCCGAAAATTAAATACTTTAATCTACGGCTGTGATTTGGTGACGCCTGAGACATATATATCAAAAAATCAATCCGTATATTCTTCATTACAAACCCTATCGTCTTTTGTCTCTCTCTCTCCTGAAACCTAAAGCGTCCATAAAGCAATCCTTCCGGTGTTGCTCAATTTCACAGCTCGCACAAATTTTTCATCTTCTCCGACCGAGTTATCACTGCAATCCTTCAGACGATATCCCGGTCCTTCAATCTTCGAAGAAAGATTAGTATATATCCTCTCTCTTGTTCTTCGATTTTCCCAGAACTCTTATTTACAGATTATATTTCTAGAAATAGGGACAAATCGTAGCCTAAATGTCCTGAACAAGAACCCATCCCAAACTCGGATGGACTGAAATGGGAATTTTTCAGATCCCCTTTGTTAGTTTATAGAATAGAATATTTTTAGTCGATTGACAAACAGACGAACTTGTAGAAGAATTTTAAGGTCTGAAACCTTATTTTAAAAAAAAAAAAAAAAAACCATACTCAGCCGAGTGACGAATTATCGAAGAACTGCTCGAAAAATTTTTGTGAATCCGTTGATCGATTAGAAAAAAATCTGATAAGTAACCTATTGATGCAATCCTAGGATGACCCCCCAAAACTACCCACATATAGTTAAGTTCCCTGATGCTCGCATAGGATGAAAACCTATCCATATTTCTTTTCAGATGTCTAGTAGTAAGGATTTTAGGAAAGAGAATGCATTCTCAGGAGAATCTTCCAATTTCAGTAGCTCTATATACCTTGAAGACTATCTTGAGCCAGAACTTGAAGTATAGATAACTGGGGTCCGGCAAAATAGTCCTCGCATAGGTGACCTTCCTCCGGACCAATGGCCTTGGTATATCAGGGATGCCCTTGCATTCGCAACGGGTTACTAATATATGGAGAGGAATTGGTTATGTACCAATATAAGGAGGAGCTGCACAACGAACAGGCTCAGCAAGATCGTATGCAACTACAAGATCGCCATCCCCCTTTGCCTTCCCATGGAGTTCAATTGACCACAAACACCACCTGGCGGAATTGCCTCATTCTCTGAAGCAGTTCTCAAATGCGGTGTCCACCTCCCACTTCATCCATATATAAAATCAATCGTCGATTACTATGGGGTCATCCCTTTCCAACTAACTCTAAATACATATAGATATATGGTAGGTCTATATATATTATACCATAAATTAGGTTTAGAAACCCCTACTCCTGAAGAATTCGCTTGGTTTTACCAAGTGAAATCAAACCCATCAGACTTCGGTTTCTTCTATGCAAGCAAGTGGTCGAACCAAACCAGAAAAACTATCTACGGGGTCCGCAACAATATGGAAAAATGGAAAAGTCCATTTTTCCACTTTGACTACGCAGATAACGGCTTCTTTTAGAACCCTAGTAGGTAACTTTCAACTTGTAGTTTTCTCTACATAAATATATTATTCTGATCACACTCGTATGTCATCGCAAATAATAGGGAACGACCAGGACTCTCCATAGAATAGCTCGCAAGGGTGTATAAAATAAACAACCTTCCGATCGAAGAACTTAGTCGCTTACGGACTGCTTACAAGGGGAGCCGCCTTCCTAGACTCTACTATCCATCCAACCAAACCCTCAACCTCGAAGAAGAAGAAGCCAAGGAAGCAAAAGGAAAAGAGTGGCTCGTCCTCCAAACCTAGGAAACAAAAAGCACCTGCCACTCCTACAATCTCAGAACCATCATCTCCAGAAGCCGCATCGCTACCAATTTCTCAACAGTAAGAAGGTAATTATTTTTTCCTTTTTTATCATCGTATTATGTCACCTCGCATGCTGACTCATATATCTATGCAGAAATGGTTATTGGCAGCGGACTACGAGCACCGCCTTCCACTCTGGGGTCAATGGCAAAGTCCAAGATGCCAGAGAGCACACCTCTATTGACGACAAAAGGGAAAGAGAAAGTCGACACTTCAATGAAACGAAAAGTCACCTTTGAGTATATCTCGACAGGCTCGCCTCCTCCTCAGCCTCAAACTGCGAGCCATCCTGATCCATCGAAGGAGATTGCCACTTCTTTTGAGGGACCGAACCAAGTCGATAAGGATGAGGAGCTTTTCGTACTCCTTCACCAACTGCCGGAGAAGGTTGGTATGAGTGCGGCCTTCATCGATCTCTTCACTTCTGAAGAGGGCTGGGCAAGGATGAAGCGATGATCAGCCAAGGTTGCCTTCGATTCTACAATGAGGATGCTGGCAAATGTAAGCCTTTTTTATTCTCTCTTCAACGCACTTTTTCTGGTATTGATGTGTTATATTTTCATACTGCTGCAGCTGCTATCCTGATGCATGACCTAGTCCTCGAGTGTTTGGAAAAGGCCGAAAAATTCGAAGAGATAACCTAAGCATTCGAGGACTTGAAGAGGGCTCACGAGGAGGAGAGAAAAGCCTTTGACTTAGAGAGGCAGCAGCTGCTCGAAGGTCTGGCCAAGGAGAAGTTTGAAAAGGAGAAGCTCGAGGAAAAAATTAAAGAGCTTGAGAAGACTATCTCCGAGCATCCAGATCGCATGAAGGAGGCGACAACAGAGGCAGCTCACAAGGCTATAAAAGAGTTCAAGGCTATTGAAGTCAAGGAGCTCGAAAAAAAAGCCAGTGATATCGCCTCGTCGACCATAATATATAACATCTTCTGCAAGCATCCAGACTTTGACTTTTCCATCCTTGGCAAAGACGTGGTCGAGCTTGTCCAGAATTGGAGGGAAGCAGAAGCTACCAAAACTGGAGAAGGTGGAGCGAGCACATCTACATAAAAATTTTGTATTCTTATTATTGTTTTTTTATAACTTCAGAATAATGCGGGCTTGGTCCCCTTTTTATTTGAAATTCTTTGCTTGCATACAGGTGTGAGCTTTTTTAATGAATGCTTTCTTGTCAGATATTTATTCCTACAAAACAATCAAAACACTACGTTGTAATATAAAGATAATTAATTTGACCAAGTAGTCAATCACTAGGTGACTGATCGGTACGCTATTGCGATTCGAATCCAACACACTTAAAATGATTATATCAGGATAGGTTAGGTCGGTTAAGAAAACAGTAAATATGAATGATGCAAACTCAGTACTGTTTTTCAAAAGTTCCATGGCAAAATGTAAATATAGCAATATATCACATCGAACAATGAACATTTTGTTTAGTTACTTTGTTGCTCGAGGAGGGAAATTGCGTAATACGACATGCTAAGACATGAAGCGGAGAGAAAATCCTAAGATTTTAAGAAATTTTAGAAATTTTTAGCGATCTAATATTCCAACTCCTCTAAATGGATGTTTGTATAGTCCCTTAGGAAGGGAGTAGGAGATAATATTCTGATCCCACTGCCCCCCGAGCTTTATGGTGTTTGAAGACTGCCATAAAACTATAAAAGATGAACAAATTGAATAATCGAAGAGAAGATATCCTTATTGATTAATACGATGAATGTCGAATAACGAATGACGAATTCAAGTAGATATCTTTATTGACGAATGACGAATGACGAATACAAGATGTCCCATGAATGACGAATACAAGATGTCCCACGAATGACGAATACAAGATGCCCTCAGGTCGTTGAAAAAACATACATGAAGATTTACAGATAATATTGACGAAGTTGTTCTGCATTCCAGGCATGCTCGATCTTTTGTCCAGTAGTGCAAGCTAACTTATATGTCCCAGGTCAAATGACGGCATTAATAACATACGGTCCTTCCCAAGAGGGTCCAAATACACCAGCACCGTACTCTTTATTATTAGGTAAGACTTGCCGAAGAACAAGGTCACCAACTTCAAATTCTCTTCTTCTGACTTTAGAGTTATAATATCGAGCAGTGCGCTATTGATATGATGCAATTCGAAGCTGAGACTGCTCGTGCTTTTCTTCTAAAAGATCGAGCTCAATCCTCATTAATGCTTTGTTGTGATCTTGCTCATAGGTTGATCATCATAGAGAGCTCGCACCAATTTCAATCGGAACCATTGCTTCATATCTGTAAGTTAAAGAGAATGGACTCTCTTCAGTAGTGGTTCGTTGAGTGGTGCGATAAGCCCATAAAACTTCACGAAGTACTTCTAGCCAAGCTCCTTTATGCTCTTCAAACTTCGTCTTTATATTCTGTCTAAGTATTTTATTTATCGCTTCGACCTATCCATTGGCTTGTGGATGAACAACAGCGGAGAAATTCTTCTTGATGCCTAAGTTGTCGCAGAAGTTACGGAACTCATTGCAGTCAAATTGTTTCCCATTATTAGAAATTATGGTATTCGGTATACCATAATGGTAGATTATAGATTTGTAAACAAAATCTATCATCTTTTTTGCGGAAATGGTACTCAAGGCTTCAGCTTCTGTCCACTTGGTGAAATAATCAACTGCGACCACTGCATACTTCAATCCACCTCATGCCAATGGAAGCATTCCGATAATATCAATTCCTTATATTGCAATGGCCATGGACTGGTCATTGAAGTGAGAGGAACAGGTGGCATTCTTGGAATAGTTGCAAATCGTTGACATTTGTCACATCTCCTAGTAAATTCCATTGTATCCTTCTTCATAATTGGCCAAAAATACCCTTGTCTGAGAACCTTATTCGCAAGTGCCTGCCCCCGGAATGATTTCTACATTCCTTCATGAATTTCCCTCATAATGTAGTGTGCTTTTTCTTTATCGACACATAACAATAACGGCGCACTAAAACTTCTTCGATAAAGCTTCTCGTCATAGATAACATAGAGAGTTGCTTTCATTCAAAGTCACTTTGCGTCATCTTTGTTTTCGAAGAGATCGCTATTTTGTATATACTTCATTATAGGATCCATCCATGATAGTTTTTTGTCAATCATCATAGCTATTTGGGGCTCTACTTCGATACTTGGTTTTGTAAGAAACTGGATAGGGACCACCTTTAGTAATTCGGCATCTTTTGTTGAGGCGAGCTTAGCTAGAGCATCTGCCTGAGTATTCTTAATGCGAGAAAGAAGTTGAATGTTGTAGGCAATGAATGTCAAGAATAATCTTTGTACCTCCTGTAAATAAGTCATCATTCTCTCTCTTCTTGCTTAATACTCGCCGATCACTGGACAAATGACCAGCAGGGAATCACTGTATACCTCAATCATTTTGACCTTCATTTCTTGTGTGAGCTTTAGCCTGGCTATCAATGCTTCATATTCTGCCTCATTTTTTGATGCTAGAAATTTGAAGTGAAGTGCACAATGAATATTGTGCCCTTCAGGACTGATTAGTACTAAGCCCGCACCAGCTCCACTCTCGTTTGACGATCCGTCAATGTAAAGCTTCCACAATTTTGATAAATCTGTAGCAGGTTTTTCGATTACTTCTGTGGGAAGATTGACATCATATATGAATTCTGCAATGAATTCTATGAGAGCTTGCCCTTTAATCGTCGTGCATGGTTGAAAATCGATGTCAAACTCACTCAACTCAACTGTCCACTTAAGTAGTCGTCCTGAAGCCTCGGGTTTTTGCAGAACCTGCTTTAATGGAAAATTCGTAAAAACTTTGATGGTGTTTGAATGAAAATACGGTCGAAGCTTCCTGGATGCCACGATGAGTGCTAATGCCAATTTCTCCATCTCTGGATATTTTGTTTCAGCATCGAGTAGTCTTTTACTTATGTAGTACACTGGTCGCTGTATCTTTTCTTCTTCTCGAATTAACGCAGCACTTGTCACATATTTAGAAACATCGAGGTATAAATATAATTCTTCCCCCAAATTTGGCTTTGATAAGAGGGGAGGAGAACCTAAGTGTGCTTTTAATTCTTGAAATGCCTGCTCGCATTCTTCCGTCCACTCGAACCTCTTCGAACCCTTCAGTATTTCAAAGAATGGTTGGCACTTATCCATTGACCTGGATACAAATCGACTCAATAGGGCCACTCTTCCTACCAGGCTCTGCACATCTTTGGGTTTGCGGGGGGATTGCATATCGATTAATGCTTGTATCTTCTGAGGGTTAGCCTTAATTCCTCGCTGGTTAACCATGAACCCCAGAAACTTTCTAGACCCTACCGCGAATGCGCACTTCTGGGGATTTAGCCTCATCTGATATTTTTGAAGAATCTTAAACTTTTCATCAAGATGTTGTATGTGATTTTCTACTTTCTTCGACTTAACTAGCATGTCATCGACATAAACTTCCATTGTCTTGCCAATTTGTCTTGCAAACATCATATTGACGAGATGCTGATAAGTTGCTCTAGCGTTGATGAGTCCGAAAGGCATCTTTTTGTAACAGTACAATCCTCGGTCAGTTATGAATGAAGTATGCTCTTCATCTAGCTCGTATATGGGGATTTGATTATATCCAGAGTATGCGTCCATGAAGCTAGTCGATTCTCGGAAGAGGAAAACTGTCCTTCGGGCATGCTTTGTTGATGTTGGTGAAATCGATACAAGTTCTCTACTTCCCGTTAGGTTTCTTTACTAAAACTGGGTTTGCAAGCCAGTTTGGGTAAAAAGATTCCCTAATGAATCCAATTTCGAGCAGCTTCTCTACCTCTTCTTTCAATGCGACGTAGCGTTCTAGATTCATGGCTCTCCTTTTTTGCCATACAGGCTTCTTCCTTTTATCTATATTGAGGCGATGACACATGATACTCGGATCAATTCCCACCATATCCAAATGTTGCCATGTGAAGATATCCAAGTTTGATTTCAGAAAAGCAATCAATGAAGCTTGCACAGATTCTGGAAGTTTTGCTCCGATTTTTAGAACCTTCGAAGACCTATCAATTGACAAATCTTCCAAGTCTTCTATAGGTCTAGTTTTGAACTCTTCATCGATTTCTCGAGGATCGAGGTCTTCGATTGACGTTTCGGCTGACGCTTCACTTGATGCTTCTCCTGACGCTTTGCTTGATGCTTCTCCTGATGCTTTTCTTAATGCTTCTCCTTGTAGTTGGACCATCATTGTGTGAGGTGTTATATCTTTTATTGCGAGATTTATTGAGTTATTATAACAAGTCCTTGCATCATATTGGTTGCCTCTCACTTCGCCTACTCCATGTTAAGTTGGGAACTTCATAGCGAGGTGGTAGATTGAAGTAACCGCTCGAAGCTCCCTCAGTGTTGGTCTTCCTAGTACAGCATTAAATGCAGAGGGACAATCCACAACTAAGAATTAGGTCATTATCATTGAAACCCTAGGGTAAGTTCCAATGTTGACCATTAATTCAATCATACCCCTAGGCATTATGCTGTTACCAGTAAATCCGTAAAGTGGAGTGAAAGCGGGATTTAGGTCGCTTTCACTCAAATCCATCTTCTTGAAGGCGTCATAGTACAAGATGTCGATGGCGCTTCCATTATCGACCAATACTCGCCATAGCCGCGTGCTTCCACAGTTGATCTTTATTACCAATGTATCATTGTGCGAGTAATGGAACTCCCTGGCATCTTGCTCCGTGAAGGTAATATCCATATCTGGTACCCGTTGAAGCTTTCGTGGTCGCTGCTCGAGATGCATGACATTAGTTAATGGTTGTTGTCATGCTTCTCATATGTACCTATCCTGCGCTCTCTTAGAATCTCCACCAATGTGCGGTCATCTGAAAATAGTTCGCACCTCGCGTTGAATTTTTGGAGGTTACTGTTGGTTTTCTTCTCGCCTTTCATTGTTCTATTTAGTGTACTGTCGCAGCTGCCCTTCTTTAACTAATCTTTCAATCTCATCTTTCAGGGCAAAGCAGTTATTGGTATTGTGTCCAATGTCATTGTGATACTGGCAAAACTTATTAGGGTCACACCTTGCTCTATCTCTTTTCATCAGTTCCGGTTGACGATACCACTCCTGTTAGTTTGTGACCGCATAGATATGATTTATAGGTGCGTTCAGTTCAGTATAGCTATTGAACCTCATGGGAGCTCTTGGAATCTCCTGTTTTTTCTATTTGGGCTGCTTCTCAGTCGATTGTTCATTTCTCCTTTTGTTCGACTTTTTGTCATTATTATTATTGTTTGTGGTTGCATCTTTAGCAGCATCCTTTCCTTCTCCCTTTGTCGTCTTATGAAGATTTTCGCGTGAAGATTCCACCCTTAGATGTCAACCAACTCTTCGATAGAAGTCGTCAAGGGTTCTGCATTCTCACTCTAGTAACTCTTCCCAAAGTTTAGTCTCTAGTCATACCTCAGTCATTATTAGAGTTAAAACTCCTCCCTCAGGTGGGTTATTGACCTTTGCTAACTCTGAGATAAAACGATTTAGGTAAAATTCTTGACCAGTGGAATAGTAAAATTCTTTGCAGCCTGGAATTGCCTCAAGAATGCAGTCTGAAGCTATTGTCTGGACGAGATTGAACCAGACTTGAGTCCTCGGAACCACTTCTTCGCTGATCCTGTGAGAGTTATAGCAAAGCATCTACAACGTGTGAGATTGTCAACACGATGAAGTTCCATCAGGTCGCTGAAGTGATCCATATGGTCCTGTGGATTAGTTTTCCCATCAAAAGTGTTTCTAATAGGAAGTTTAAATCTAGCAGGTAAGGTGGCAGCTCAAACCTCCTCGCTGAATGGCGATTAACAATACCCATCAGTGAGCTCATCATCCCAGCCAGTAAGTACATCTAATGCAATCCTCAAATTATGAACATCGACGTTCAGAGGGAGAACAGTCTCTCTTACTGGTGGTAGGAGTGGCCTCTGGTCATTATCACGATATAAGGCGGGTTGGTTAGGCAGGGTCTGCTGCGACCTTTGTAGGAATTCCAATGAAATAGTGCGACGAGATCGACTTCGGTCGTTGTGATGCAATGTGGATCGCTCTTGAGTACATCGCTGATCTAGATGTTGTCTCAGGTCTATAGGATTCTGTTGAGATTCCCTATTGATCCTTTCAAAGACACTCCTCGATTGACGTTTTTGCTCATTTTCTAGACAATCACGATTGATGGTCGCTCTCTGGGAAGGTTGTCCACGATCACAATCAGTGCTCGAACTTTCAGTACCATATTCCAAAGGCAAGTCTGTGACCTTGCCTTTTCCCTTATTGATGCGATCTCCATGACGCTCATGCCGAGTTTTAAGCTGGTCGCGGTTCCCTGTCTCCAGGATTGAATTTCTCTCACAGGTTGTTGAGCAGGACGTTCTCTAGAACGTTCGTGCAGCGGCAGAGTCACCATCTGTCCCTCAGCAAGTCTTCGTACAGAGTCATTAATCTGACAAGTGATTTGCTGGAGGTTCACCAGTGCCGCATCCATATGATCCTGTCTTTGGACAATATTTTCTGGTCAGTCGTAGTAGGTTGATCCTAAGCAGAATCTACTTATGTAGCAGCAGTACTTTGGGGATGATTTTGGCTAGTTTTGGTGTTTCTGGTGTTTTCCATTGTTAAAAGAAGCGGAATTGACAATCTTTTCTGCTGGAATAGCCCTCCTTCTAGTGCCAATTGTTGACGGAGGTTTTGTCAACAATAAATTTGGGAAAATTACATGATATGGCTTGTGTGTGAAAAGGGTTGATGAATCAAAACAAGTAAAGAGACAAGAATTTTATAGTGATTCAGCCCCAAAAAAGATAAGCCTACATCCACTGTTTTTCACTATTTTTTGGAGAATTACAAGAATTTTGTTAAGTCTCAAGGATGAAATTCCAAGAGCTAAAATACAGAGTGTTGTCTGAAAAAAAGAAGTAAAAGTCTTTAAGTCTCAAAAGATAAAAAAAAAATCCCCTACAACTGCTTTGAACTCCCTTTATATAGGTGAAGGTAGCTCAATGTTTCCCAATTATGAGAATGGATAATTATATAATAAGGAAATACAATTTGAGTAACAATATAACTGGGTAATAAC
The DNA here is from genome assembly GCA_002914805.1 of Parasponia andersonii. NCBI lineage: Eukaryota > Viridiplantae > Streptophyta > Magnoliopsida > Rosales > Cannabaceae > Trema > Trema andersonii. Next base: position 66,838 of record JXTB01000101.1, on the reverse strand, counting down.
TTAAATGAGATGACTGGTTGATCTTGAAAGAGAAACTTTTGTTTTCCTTCCCTTGTAGATTACCCGCTTGATGAAACTCAATCTAGTTTCTTTTTTCATTCTGGTCGTACTTAACTCGTTCAGAAGAGGTTGTACTTTATTCGGAGGGAGGTCGCATTCGACTTACTCAGAAGAGGTCGCACTTAAATTACTCGTGCGACTTGACACGTCCTCTTAATCACTAACTTTTCCTTTTTGACATTGACCATCATCTAGTTCTTTAAACCGCACAACAGAGGAAAACTAATAAAAGTTCCTAATATCCTTCTGGTTTATTGATATCCACCTAGTCAAAGATAGGTTAGAGTTAATATTGATGGTTTTTCTTAGGATACTCTTGGTATTTCTAGTTGTGGGTGTTGGATTTGGAAGATAATTGGACTTTGGCTCAAGGCAATTCATCGTACCCAATGCCATTCAACGAAATTATACGGTGAAGATTAGTCCAAGTGATGGAAGAAAAAATTAGCCAAGTGGCTAAATGGTAGCCAAGTAAATGATTGGCCACAAATCCGCCAATTTCTAGCCACAAAATTTGTGTGGCCATGGTTTATCCTTAAAGCCTATGTAAGAAAGGCTTGGATAAAGGTTTCAAGAATCCCAGTCAAAAATATTCTCCGCTTTTTCTAATAAAGAATTCAAACTTAAGAATTCTTCTTACGTTCCCATTTAATTTTCTCTTAATTTGTTTAGAGATAAGTAAGAGTTGTTTCTCTTATACAAGGAGAGTTTGAATTGCTCTTTCCTTGCTCTTAGAGAGAATTGTCTTTTAGTCTCTTTTTCATAGTTAAGTTCTCTACAGATTTGTCCGTAGACGTAACCAAAATTAAATGAAACATGTTAAATTCTTGTGTACCTTATCTTTTCATTTTTTTTATAAAGTTTTCTCAACTCGTATTTTAGCTACATATCGTCGTTTCTGCAAAAGTCAACAACCTAAAAGTGAGGATATTTTACATGTAATTATTGTGGTTTTGTTAAGGGTTGTTTCACTCATTATCTTCCTGCTGCTTTTGCTGACAAAGCTAAGATCTATGCTATTATTTTCGTTGTTAATTATGCTTGGACTTATTATAGGCATAGGCTTTGGATATAATCTGATTCTATTTTTGTTGTTGATCTTATTTATTTATTTATTTTTAAAATATTTAACCAGGTTCCTTGGCATCTCAAAGGCTTGGAAATTTATGTCTGTTTCGTCTCACTAATATGGATTTTTTGAAATATTATATTATGGGAAAGAAAATAGGTGGCTGATTCGTTTGGGTCTTAAACTGCAGTCAATATTCGGGGGCATACTACTCCATACATCATTTCTAATTCGCTTTATAGAGATTTGATCCAATTACCTGATAATCATTTTTGAAAACTTTTATTTGTGTATTTTCTATTTCTATATAGTTGTTTTCCCGTTGATTCTCTTATATTCAAGTTTTAATAACACACAATCTAATATGGTAGCATCCAAAGGTTTTGTTTTTGTGCTAAACCTTTCGGTTGTCCCTTTTATTTTTCATTTCCTTTCCGTTATTTCTGTCTCGGTTTTTTCTTATACTCGCTTGTTGTATATTGTTGTTTTTATTAATGATATGCCTTTTTAGTGTTGCTGAGCAAAGGAGATCTGGTCAGTTAGGAGCCAAACTCGTCTTATAAAAAGCCATTTTTTAAAATTATTGTTTACTTATTTAATATAAGCTGGTGGGTGTTGGTTGGAATATGCAACTATAAATTCACACATTCCCGTTTAAGTGTACTCGGTCACAAGTAATATGAATATGGAAGAAAAATGAGGGTCGAATCCACATGAACTAATTTTTAATTCAATGCTAAGTATCAAAATTATCTCAATCCTAATTTTATCCAAACAATCGAAATATTGATTTTCAAGAAACGAAACAAAGCAACTAAACTAGCATGTAAAATGAATGAAAATAAGCAATAAGAAAAATGTCTAGATGTACTAATTCTCCAATTAACCATAGTTTAAATACACAATCTTCTAATTTCCCTCTTACATTAATTATTCTACTAAAGTTGTCAATCGAGAATTCAAATATATTCACAAACTCCTTTCTAAGACATAAGTAAAAACATCTAGACAAGCTAATATGTTACTCCTAACATAAATTGACTAGATTCATTATGTTTTATAATTCTCAAAGAGGTTACACAATTCACATAGGTACATTCCTATCCTATGCAAACTTACCCCAAACCAGGTAATCTTATATTATTTCACCGAAGTCTAAATTTCTAATACCCTTTCTAAGCTCAGAGAAATTTCACTTAACAATCTATTTAGTGATCAATTAAATAGAAACAATAAGTATAAGATAAAACAAATAACTCAACAATGGATTTGATAAATAAAAAAGAGAGAGAAATAAACAAACACAAGATATTAGGTTGGTTCATATAGTAAAACTAGACAAAAAGGAATTTAGTTCATAATATGAATTGAGAACAATAACATTTTCATATAATGAATTCAAGAAATTGAAAATATTAGAGACAAAATAGTTTTAGAATTCCCACTCTTTGAAGAGCTTGAAAGTATTAATGGAGGTTATCAATCTCGTCCTCCAAGGTTGATCCTTACTTTCTTGATTCCTCTATCAAATATTTGCTCTCAATAATATCACTCTCTAAATATGAAAAATACAAAGAAAAGCTCACAAGAAAATCAAGAAATGGAGGATTGGAGCTTGTAATCATCTTCTTCATCCTCTTCTTCTTCTCCTTCTATGGCTGCCTCTCTCTCTTTTTCTCTATCCCAACATGCCTCTTTCAACCCCAAAGAGAGGGTTTTAAAGAGGTGGTTCGTGCAAATCTAAGGCAAGCCGAATCTGGATCTTTGGATCGTTAAAAAGTTGATCTTAACCGTTAATTATCAACTCAGTATGTAAGGGGTGGCACCGTGGCACTATTTTTTGTACTGCGGTGCCAAAACTAACCAAGAGTTGGCACTGCGGCACCACTTTTGGCACTGCAGCACCGCTTTTCTGCTGGTTTGGCGCCTCGATTTCCCAAGTGAGCTATTTCTTCGTTTGAGCTCTGATTTGCCTCATTCATATTGCGTCACGACCGCATCGGATTTAACTTTGATTTCAATAGTTTAAAAAACCCATTTGGGAGGCACAAATTCAGCTTATTTTGCATCAAATATCTTTGTTTTATTCTCTTATTAACATAAATAAACAAAACATCAAAACGAGAAGAAAAACACTTGAAATAACTTAATATAGACAAGAATATAGCAAAACTTAAGGCAAATTAGTACTAGATAACTCTAATTTTATAGAGTTAACACACCCCCAAACTTAAGATTTTACTAGTCCTCGAGCAAAAGAAAAGGAAAAATGGTAAGTGAATTTAATTTACTTATTTGCCTTTGTTTTTATCTCTTCATTTGCTTGTTTTCCTTATTTTTTGTCTTTGATCTTGTGTTTTTATTTATTTTTCTCAGGTTTTAAATAATTTTTGAATTATTGGACATGGCCACTAAGTTGACAAAGATAAATTTATGAAGTTTTTGGCAGAAAGCCAAGCACTGCGGTGCTATACGACCAGCGCCGTGGTGCTTGAGGTTCTAGAAAAATTTCTAGAACCTTGTGCATCGTGGCACTATACAGGCAATGCCATGGCGTTGTCCTCTGTTTTGCTTGAGCACTGCAGTGCTACGGCGCTATCGTTTGGTCGCTTTTGGCAGTTTGTTTAGCCCCACGACGTGCAACACTGGCATGTGTTCTGACACTTTTAGCCAATTTCGACCTAGCCGCCAAGTGATATATAAAGGACCTTTTAGGGATCCAAAAAGGACATCTGAGTAGGAATTTTTGAAGGGTTTTGTAGTAGTTTTCAAGGGACAAGGGAGGAAGAACAAGAACATGTGAAGAGAATTTGATCATTCCAAAAAGAATTCTTCTTCTCCTTATCTTTTTTGTTCTTTTAATGATTGTTGTTGGATTTTGTTTGTTCCCTTTTACCATGAACTGAAAGTCTTGTCTAGAGAAATGATGTAATTTGACTTGAACCTATGTCTTGAATCTAAATTTTAATTTTATGAGTTTCATATTTGGTTATTTGTATTATTCTTGTGTTTGTTGCTTCTCAATTCATTGGCCATTTTTGGGATGACTTTGATTCTAGAATTTTTACTTGAGAAAGTAAAATTGTAGAATTCAGTGAAGAGCGACACAACCTAGAATTAGATAGAGTTTGAGAAAACCTCTTTAACCTTTGAGGCTTACGTAAGAGCTACTAGACTTAATGAACCCTTCATTTGTCAATTTTAGATAGAGATATTGAAATTAAGAATTAGGGATAGTATTCTATTCATTCTTGAAAAAAAGAGTAGAATTGCTTGAGTGCTCTACCTTATAATCATTTTTGGGAATTGGGGTGTGGTAGCATTGAAAATTGAAGGACATAGTGGATAGTCAAGTGAAATCAAACCTTTAGCATTTTTACCATATTGTTACTTCTTTTACTATGTTCAATCTTGCCTTAGTTCAAATTGTTCTTTAGTTTGTTTATCTTTCCATTGTAGTTTAGTCATCCAAATATCACCACTTAATCGAATTTTCTAGACAAAATTAGGATTACTCAATTATGGAACTTAGTAGAATTTAATTTCAATCCCCGTGGATTCGACAACCCTATTTACTATTTTACTACAAAACTTGACACCATACACTTGGAGCATAATTTACTTTTATATTTTTAACGTAACAAGTTTTTGGTGTCATTGCCGGGGATTGGCAATTGAATTGTTACTAATATCGTTACCAAGTAATCTTCATTTTAATTTAGAAGTTTTTATTCTTTTCACTTATTTTGTTTCTTTTATTTTTGCTTGATAGTGTTGTTTATTTGTAGCTTATGCGAAGAGCTCATAGCTCAGAATTATTACCACTTGATTCTGAGATTAAACGTACTTGTAGAAGGCTAAGATTTCAAAGAGCTCAAACTATGGTAGAAGAACCAAACAATCCACAAGCAAATCCTCAACAAGCTCGAGCCTTAAGAGATTATTTCAAGCTCATGGTCAACAAGAATTATTCAGGAATTCAAAGGCAAACCATCAATGCCAATAATTTTGAATTGAAACTAGCTCTCATTAACATGGTTCAACAAAACCAATATGGTGGTCTGCCTAGTGAAGACTGTGGTGCCCAAGATTCTCACATGCATATTAAGCCAATAATTAACATATTCTAATTACATATTAGGCATTTAGAAGTCATTAATATCACTTTTATAGTAACATTCTCATTCATTATGTTATGTGCATTTATATATATGTTGTTACACTAATGCTTGTCGAAATGTCCCAATGTAGTGTAAAGGTTCAATATTCTCAGAGAGAGAGAGAGCTAGGTGTGCTAAATGGATAAAGAATATAATTATGAAAGCAATACTATGTGCATAAGTGTTAAGATCATACTTGTTGATAACTTAGTCAAATAGTAGTTTTTCAGTAAAATACACTTTTCAGAGCCAAATTCACAGTGTGTTTAACAAGTCAAATAGATTTAATTTAATGTTTAGGACTCATTTATAGCATTTTATTTGTTGGCTCTAGGTAAGCATGAGGTGACAGTCATTATACTGAGCTGTGTTTAATTACACTAAGCTAGCTTAGATTTAACTTAATCGCGTAATGTCATTTTTGTGCATTTTAATTGTTAACTACTATTACTATATTTGCATTATTAATTAGAGTCTAATTAACTTATTTTTATATTTAATTATTGGTTATGGACCTAGGTTCGACCAGATTATAATAAAACTTGTCACATAGGGTCATAAGTCAAAGTATAACTAATTTTCACTTTCTAGGCTAGGATTCACTAACTTTGTCTATACTTGGGTATATAGGATTGACCAGCAATGTGGTAACCATGGTTAGGATGCTTTAGAGCTGGAAACATAGACAGTAATGGGCAAAATACCCAAAATACCCCTTAGAATTTAAGTTATGCCTTTTCTTAGATATTAAGTGTTAATTTTTGACCAAATCTGGTTATTTTCTTTCTCTTTCTCTCCAGCCATGACTTGAACCTCTCTAGCTCATTTTTAGACTTCTCTCAATTTCACTTAGCCATAAACAAGAGTTTTCAAATAGTAGAACTCAAGTTGGAGCCCTAAAACACAAGATTGACAAAAACTAATCACGTAATTCTACTAGTTTTCCTTTCTAGGTCATATCCTTTAATTTCAATTCTCTACTTATTCCCACTTAATAATGGTTTATATAGGTTCTCCTGAGTCCTAAAATCAGATTCTAAACCTTGAGAATCAGTTTGGTGGTGGTAGAAGGCAAAAAGTTCAGAAAAAGCTCGAACTAGTCTAGGTGAGCATTATGTAGGATTTTGAACTTATAATTAATTTCTTTTGTTTTATCTCTTAGAACAAAGCTATTATTTGAGGAATAATGGTCCTAGAAACCCTTATATTTTGCTAGAAACATAAAATTTAGGTGGAGAATTAAATTTAAACCTAAGGTCCCAAAGTTTATTATTTATGGATTTAAGTGTTTTCATGTGTAGTAGATTAAGTTTTCCATATTTGTAATCTGATTTCTTAAACTTGGAGTGTATATTTTATTTATCTAATTATTTATTACACTCATTTGATGGCTGCTTGTGATGGCACATAAGTGTAAAAGTAGTTTTAAACGTTTTGTAAATTAAAAGGAATTCAAGTCCACTTAGGTTGTTCTAAGTGATCTTCTTTGATGTGTATATATGGTAATTGGATTGTAAAATATTATTACAAGTTTAAAACCATGATTTGAATCATGTGAGAATGTCCTAGAAATAGAAGAGGTGCTGTCCAAATATTTATAAAATAAAATGGCACCATTTAAAGGCAAATAGTCTAGTTTTACAAAATTATGTGCTATTTGGGATCATTTTTGTGCTAATGAACTAGCATTCATATTTTAATACTTTTAAAGAGTTTTTCAATGCTAGTTATTGGCTGCTAAGTACTTTAAGTGATTTGTACACTTTTGAGTCATTATATGGTTAAGTTTCCTAATTTGGTAAAGTTGTGATTTCGGTCTTATTCAAGTATCTTGGTACATTCATTCTAGTAAAATGTGCATTTTGAATATAAGAATTTTATGACAGGTGATTGGCACACCAATCTCTAGAGGATATTGACCCTTTCCACTTTTAATTTCTATTTAGGATACGAGGTAAGTAAAGATTTACAACTGCATCACAAGAATTACATGGAAGATATCATTATGTGAAATTTACTTATTCTTGAATGTTACAAAATGACATGTGCGTGGCACGTCTTGCATGAAAATTGAGAATTTCATTACAGAATATTTAAAAGTGAGTACCGTTGTACCAATTTTATAAGATAAGTTTTAATTGCAATTGCTAGTCTGTTGATATAGACTCTTCTGTTGAAGCGGAACTTGTGGATCTTACGGTGTATCTCGTTGAAGCAGGACAATATTAGAACAGTGTGGGATGCCCCTTTAATGCGGGAAGGAGTTTTCAGAAATCTCACACAATGGTCGTACCTTATTTTACTCTTGCCAAGTGTTTCCGTCCAATGTTATCATGACCTATCGACTTACGAGACAAGCAATGTGCTAAGAGGCTCAACTATGAATAATTTTTAAGGAAAATGCATGGACTAAAATGTTTAAGAAAGAAAATGGTATAATGGGAGCTTTATGAGATTTTAAAGTATACATAAGCATGCATAGTTTTTAATTACTGAGCTTTAGCTCATTTTAGTCTTGTGATAAAGATAATAAAGCATATTTTGGTATTGACTAGCTGGTTGTCTAGCTTGCCTTTTTGTCGCCACGATCATGTAGATGTAAACGAGCTTGACCTATGGGCGATGTTTGTTTTTTGTGTTGAGATATTTTGGTGTAATGTAAATACTACTGCTGATGGCAAAATAGACTGGTAAAAACTAGTTTTGTTCGTATATTTTAGAAAGTCACTTTTAGCATGTAATGCTTCGCAGTTGCTTTGTCTAAAAGTTTTGGAAAGATCAAATTTTCCAACCTTTTTATAAAACTAAAGATAATGTTTAAGAAAGAATAATACTTCATAGTTTTGCTATATAAGATAGTATGGTTAAACTAGGAGGTGTTACAAAGACCCAAATGTGTACTTGGCTATGTTCTTTGAGATTTGTCACACTATCAAGGTGAATGGTGTTTTCGAGGACTTCATTTGCTTGCACTTGTTCCTTTTCTCTTTTAGGGACAATGCGAGGAGATAGCTACAATCTTTACAACTGGGATGTATTACAACATGGGAAGATATGGCTCAACGATTCTTATCAAAATTCTTTCACTATAAGAAATAAGCCTTCTGATAGCAATTGAAAAGTGCTATCGTTGACATTTATAACACTTTTGAAAATGCTATGTCAGCTACTGTTATAAAAAGTCTA
>JXTB01000101.1:18556-53977 GCA_002914805.1 Parasponia andersonii | reverse complement strand
TGGGGGAAAGAACTTCTCAAATAGGCATAAAGTTTCAACAACTTCATTTTCATATTCCATTGATACTCTCTATCAATAACTCTTTGACATACTTTATTAAAGAAATTACATAATCTTATTATAGCATCCCGTGGACCTTTAGGCATCAATCCTCTTACAGCTAATGGTAATAATTGTTGCATCAAAACATGGTAGTCATGCGATTTAAGGCCTATAAGCTTCAATTGTTCCACTGAAACACAATTTCTAATATTTGATCTATATCCATCAGGCAACTTTAATGAGAATAACCTCCTACAAAATATTTGCTTCTCATGTCTTGACAAGGTATGTATAGCTGCAGGAAGATATGTTCTACTCTCACGAGCTTCTGGATGTAATTCAGTCCTAATACCCTTTTTTTTTAAATTGTCACGAGCTTTAAGTCCGTTTTTTGTTTTTCCTGGAACATCTAATAGTGTATTAATGATGCTTTCACAAACATTTTTCTCTATATGCATCACGTCCAAGTTGTGTCGCACATAGAATTCCTATAAAAATTGTTGCAAAAATGATCATTCAAAATGTTGAACTAAATCAAGTAAATTAGTATTTAAAAAGTGTGCTAACTAGAACTAACCTACCAATAAGGTAACTCAAAAAAGATTGATCGCTTATTCCACATTTCTTGAGGTTCATCAGCTTTCTTTCGCTTCTTTTTCTTCTTTGGTTTTCCCCATTCATTTTGAAAATCTTTTAGAGTTTCAGAAATTCTTCTACCAGTCTTGATCCTTGGAGCATTCCCATTCTCTTCTTTTCCATCAAACCAACTTTTTCTTATTCGAAATGGATGGTTTGGCAGAAGGAATTTTCTATGACCCCTGAATGAAAACTTCGTATTACACGGAAGCCATTCTGAATGTGTATCCTCACCACATAAAGGACATGCAACACTTCCTTTGTTAGGACACCCGGCAAGGTTTCCATATGCTGGAAAATCTTGTATTGTCCACATTAAAATTGCTCTCAACTTGAAACTAGTACTATCAAATATATCGTGAACATCAACTCCATTGTTCCACAATATTTTCAAATTATCTATTAGTGGCTCCAAATATATATATCAATGTCATGACCAGGTTGCATAGAACTGGAATCAACAATGTCAGCAAAATATTCTTGGGTTTCATGCACAACCATGGCGGTAGGTTATACATAACTTGCATCACAGGCCAAATATTATATCTAGAACTCAAGTTGCTAAAGGGATTGAATCCATCAGTAGAAAGATCAAGTCTAAGATTACGAAATTCATTTGAAAATAATGGCCATTTCTCATTAACCAACTCCCAAGATACAGAATCTAGTGGGTGGTGCATTTTTCCATCATCACTTTTATTATTGTGATGCCACATTAAATTTTCAGCCAATCTTTTAGACTTAAACATTCTTTTGAACCTTGGTATTATAGGAAAATACCTCAAGACCTTAGTAGGAATACCTTTTCAAACCTTGTTATTAACTTTATCATGCATCCACCTTGAGGTGTTACACTTTGGGCATTCTTCCATATTCTCCTTATCTTTTCTAAACAAGCAACAATCATTAACACATGCATGAATCTTCTTGTATCCTAAATCAAATGAACGAAGAAATTTTCTAATAGAATACATAGACGTGAGAATCACATTATCTAATGGTAACATTTCATATAAAAGCTGCAACAATCCATCAAAACTTTTATTAGACCATCCATTGATAGTTTTAAGCATGTACAAGGTGACAATGGCTGATAACTTTGTGTATTTAATGCAACCTGGATACAAAGGAGTTTCTGCATCTTCTAATTGTTTAGTGAAACTTGGGGCTTCACTTTCTCCTTGTTCTATATAGTTATCACCATAAACATTTGTAGCTTTAAACAAATTATATGCACCCCAAGTGTCCATTTCCTCTACATCTTCACTATTAGATGATCCTTCCCCATGATAAATCCAAATTGTGTATGTTGGATCCATCCCATTAATTACCAAGTGCTCATAAACATCACTAACATATTGGTAACTTAAATTTCGACAAACTTTGCAAGGACATAACAACTTTTCTGGATAACCAGCTTCCTTTTCTACTATCTCTACAAAATTCTTTGCACCTTTCTTGTACTCATCAGAAACTCTACAATTGCATGTGAAAATATACTTAGATATTTACCAATTAAGAGTCCTATTTTCATATTAGTTGACATTATACATGTTAGTCCTATTCTTACCTGTTTAAGCATACCCAACTTTTATCTATCACCTATAAGTCAGCAACTTACTTTTCCTGTTATAACCAATGCATTGTCAAGTCTCAAGACTAGTAGAGTTAAAAATATGACCTTAATTTGTTGATTGTTGCATTAAAAAACATGATCATTATAGCACCAGATTCATATCGATAACTTCCATATAAAACTAGAAATAAAGACACTTCAATTACAAAATAAAAGAACAAAGCAAACAGCTTGAACAAATTTGACGTATACTAAATAAATAAGTAACTAATACCACACATAAATGTTTGTATAACAAGCTTAAACATAGCACTGGGATGAAAATCTTGTTAAAGTTCTTAATCAAAAAGAAAAAGAAAAAGAAAACAAGCATTTATACTAACCTCTTTGCTCAAAAAGAAATCCCTCTCTTCTTGTTAAGTAGGTGGCTTAACCAAAATCGATAAATACAACTCTATATTAAAACAAAAAGACCAGTTAAACATAATTTTCCAAATTTAAAGTTGTAATCAATAAAAATGAACATGTAATTCTCTAAAGTAGCAAAGATAAATAAATCCATAAATCATTGATAGTTTAAATAAAACATAATAACCTAGCTTAAAAACAAAACTGTTGGATCTTTCAAAAACTTACAGAAAGAAATATGCACAAATCAATTAATTGTAGTAATTTTTTGTACCATGGTAGACTTAGAAATTGGAAATCAATCAGTAGTTCTATAATCTACTTTTGCACGTCAGGTCAGGTGTGAACCAAATATGTTTTTATACTTTTTTTTTGGTATAATTAAAGAGAAAAAAAAAGTTTTAAAACCAAGACTTAATCATTATGTATGTTTTCATATTAATGCAAATAAACCTACATACTATAAAAAACTGAATTGCTAATTTGACCAACTCACAAAGCAAACTAATCTACTACTTACACAACAAAAGATAAATAAAAAAATTTGTCATGACTCAAATAAAAAATTAATTTGCTATCCAACTTGAAAGCACAATAAAAAATGTCAATTAATTGCCACTTATTGCTTGAGTTTGCTCTACATGGAGATCAATTTAGATTATCAAGAAATAAGAAAGATAAAAGCAAGTTCTTACATATTAAGTGAGAGACACAAACTTTGAACAGAACTTGTCAACTATGACCAATAGTAAAAGTATTAAGCTGAAACAAAAGAGCAAAAATCAGCAAAAAACCATACAAAAAAAGAAAGAATTAGCAAAACCCAATAGTTCAACACAAGTTCAGACCAAATAAAAAATGTCACAAGTTGCTCCAAGTTTAGGCCTGTCTAGCTTAGTCCATAGAGTTATTTGAAGGACTATAAGAGAAAAATAAAAAAAGGATAATAATCTATACATGCCTATTTAGGACAAATTACATATAAGCTATTTTTCCTAATGAAGTAATCGGTCTTAGAACGATTTTCCTTTTCAATAAACTCCTTCAACCAATTATATACCCATCACCTATTATATCATCAATGAGTTAAAGATAAAGCAAATACAAGACAATCCAATTCAGAAAATCAATAAATTAGCTATAATTATCTAATATATATATATATTGATAAAACTCATTCAACCAACATTCTTGTCTTTTCCTAATTAGTTTATTATTTTATAGACTTGGCTATGTTCCTCTTTTCAAAACAAAGTCAGCCAAGGGACTTAACCTATTTTAATTATTCATAGCAATAATCTTAGTGGGCATTTGCTCGATTATTGTGTACAGAGTAAGGTATATAATAATAATGCCAACCAAAGAAGAAGGTATACTAAGATTATAATTTATGGGCTTGGATTGGACTCAACTTATAAAATCGCCAATTTTTTTTTCTTTCTTAGCTTTTGTTCTCTCTTTGCTGGCTTATCACTCTCATCACAGTTTCAAAAATAGACTCTCTCTTAGATTATGTGTTTAAATACTAAGCAAATATGACGAGAAGGTTTTGTTAGGAGTGGACATATTTGTGTGCACCGTGGACCCAAAAGCATAGCCACCATTAATGGTGATCAATTTTCTTCCTAAACCAGAGTATTAAGAACTCAGAACTGCAAGCAATAATCTAGAAAAATAAAATCCAAAAAATCACAACAAAACATCATAAACCTGAGAAACTGAAAATAAAGAACCCAGAAATGCAAGCAATGATCAAGAAAAACAAAACCCATAAACTAGAGTATTATGAATCTAGAAATGCAAACAATAATCTGGAAAAACAGAACCCAAAAAGTCACAATAAAACAATATAAACCTGAAAAACTAAAAGTGAAGAACCCAGAAATGAAAGTAATGATCTAGAAAAACAAAACCCATAAACTAGAGTATTATGAACCCAAAGATAGCATTAGGATTGAAGAACGAACAACAAAGATTTAGTGTTGACCCATTAAATAAAACTAGGGAGATTCTTCGTTTTTGAGAGAGCTCACAAGATTAGGGATTCAATGAGAGAGAAAAGAGAAATAAAGCATAGAGAGAGAAAGAGTGAGATAGAATGAGTCAAGGTATTGTTTATTTTCTTTTAGCGCTAAAGCTCTAAATGTTTCGAGGGAAACTATGTATTTTTTTTTTTATGTTTTGCGGGAAATGCATCACCCCCACCCGCACCCAAAATTTTCCTTATTTCTAATAAACTAATGTAACACTTTTTCTAAACTGTTATTAATCTAGTGTTATAAAAAGGTCCTATTATTGTAGTGTTTCCTCCTCTGAAGACCTCTCAACTACGTGGTGAGATAGTTCAATTCTAACAATTGGACTTTGAACCACTCTATAAAGTATGAGAGAGATTCAAGGATTTGATTCGGAAGTGTCCTCAACATGGATACTAAGATTGGTTCTAAATTCAACTTTTCTAAATGGGTTGAATGGGTAAACGAGGACGATAGTTGATTTGGCGGCTGATGGTACTCTTTTATCTAAAACCGCCAATGAAGCTCAATTATTTTTTGAAGAGATAGCAACCAATAATTATCAATGGCCCAATGAGCGATTAATCTTAAAGAGGGTGGCCAATATGAATTAAGTTGACCATATCGTCAATCTTACCGCTCAAGTATCGGCCTTGACAAGCCAAATTTCTGCCTTAACCACTAGAGAAGCTCAATCAAGTAGAGAACCAATGTGATTGTCTAATGCTTCCTTTGGGAATGATGGAGGTGATCTTGAACAAGTGAACTACTTAAACAACTGGAATTTCAACTATCAAGGCAACAACATGTCAAACAACTTGCCTATTCATTACCATCCAGGCCTTTGTAATCATGAAAACTTCTCCTATGCCAACAATAAGAATATCTTGCAATCACTATTAGGACTTAATTAACCAGTGGAGGAGAAGAAACCATCTTTGGAGGACATTTTGAGCACTTTATTATGAGGACTAGAGGGAGATTTAACAAAGATGAAGCTCACCTTGACAACATTGAAACTCATTGGAACAACATGAATACAACCATAAAGTCGTTGGAAGTGCAAATTGGGTAACTAGCTAATTCAATCAAGGGGCAACATTCGGAAAGTTTCCTAGTTATACAGAGACTAATCCAAAAGATCATTGCAAGGCCATTACTCTTAGAAGCAGGAAAGAAGTTGAAGTCCCAAAGCAAAAAGCAAGTGAGTTTGATAAAGCAAAAGAAGATGTTGGTGAAGAATCAAGTGAGGTAATTTTGAAGACGAAGTCTATTTCATTTCCAGATAATCTATCTCTCATCAATATACCTTTGCCATATCTCCAAAGATTTCAAAAGAAGAAACTTGATTCTCAATTTGCTAATTTATTGAGATTTTCAAGAAATTACATATCAATATTCCTTTTACGGATACTTGGGAGAAAATGCCCAATTATGTGAAATTCATGAAAGATGTGATGTCAAAGAAAAGAAGATTAGAGGACTATGAAACTATCAAATTGACGAAAGGGTGTAGTGCTATCGTCCAAAGGAATTACCACAAAAGTTGAAGGATCTAGGTAGCTTTACCATACCATGTACCATTGGGAGTTCTACTTTTGAAAAGGCCCTTTGTGACTTTGGAGCTAGTTTAAATCTCGTGCTATTATCTGTGTTCAAAAAGTTAGGGCTTATGAAGTCAAGCCTACCACCATTACTCTACAAATGGCGGATCGATCTCTTACTTATCCCAAAGGTATTATTAAAGATGTCTTGGTGAAAGTCGACAAGTTTATTTTTCCGGTTGACTTTGTGGTGCTTGATATGGAGGAGGATCGAGAAATACCAATTAATCTTGGTCGTCCATTTTTAGCTACCGAAAGAGCACTCATAGATATACATAGTGGGAAGCTAAGACTCTGAGTGAATGACAAAGAGGTACAATTCAATCTTTACCATACCTTGAAATTTCCAATTGAAGTTCATTCTTGCAATCGACTTGATGTGCTTGACTATTATGTAAGGAATGTTATTCATGATGTCTTGTCATGTGACCCATTAGAGCATTGTCTTATGAACTCTTATTTCCGGAAAGGAACACTTCCTACTACGAACTTTGGTGAATCTTGTTATGGTATTGATGAGGAACATTGTATGCTTGATTTTGATAATTTGCCTATGAAGACTAAGCTTAATTGTCATGATGATGTGTGTATGCTGATTTGCTCTTTTGAGGAACCTAAAAAAGGGGATGAAATTTTTAGCACAACTACAGATGGTCTAGTTTTGAAACAATTGCCTAATCACCTCTGTTATGTATTTTTGGGTAGGGACTCTAAATTCTTGGTCATTATGTCTTCATACTTGAGTCAAGGAGAGGAAGACAAGCTCCTAGGCGTCTTGAGGGCACATAAAAGTGCATTGGGTTGGTCTATTTCTGATATTAGGGTATTAGCCCTACAATATGAATGCATAAGATTTTGATGGAGGAGTCTTTTAAACCATCCATTGAGCATCAAAGAAGGTTAAATCCAACTATGAAAGAAGTAGTGAGAGCTGAGGTGTTGAAGCTTCTTAATGCGGGGATCATTTATGCTATCTCCGATAGTTCTTGGGTGAACCTAGTTCAAGTGGTTCCGAAAAGGGAGGAATGACGGTGATAAAAAATGAAAAGAATGAACTTATTCCTTCAAGAACGATAACGAGGTGGCATGTTTGTATTGATTACCGCAAGTTGAACAAGATAACCAGAAAAAATCACTTTTCACTTCCATTCATTGACCAAATGCTAAATGGTTGGCAGGATATAATTATTATTACTTCCTTGATTGCTATTCGGGTTACAATCAAGTATCACACTGGAGGATTAAGAGAAGACTACATTCACTTACCTTTACGATACGTTTGCTTTTTGCTGAATGACTTTTGGTTTATGTAATGCTCCCGCTACTTTTCAACGTTGCATGATGGCTACTTTTTTGGATATGATTGAGGAAATTATGGAGGTTTTCATGGATGACTTTTCATATTTGGTTCTACTTTTTACCATTGCCTACATAATTTAGCTCTTGTGTTGCAACGATGTGAGGAAAAAGAACCTTGTACTCAATTGAGATAAATGTCATTTTATGGTTAGGGAAGACATTGTCCTTGGCTTTAGGATATCTTTTAAGGGTATTGAGGTATACCAGGCTAAAATTGAGGTGAAAGAAAAACTCCCCTCACCGACAAATATGAAGGGTATTCAGAGTTTTCTTGGGCATGCGGGATTTTACCAAAAGTTTATCAAAGATTTCTCAAGGATAACTAAACCTTTGAGAAATTTACTTAAGAAAGATTCTCCTTTTATCTTTGATGACACTTGTTTTGTTGCTTTCAATGCTATCAAGGAGAAGTTAACTTTGGCTCCTATAGTAGTTGAACCTTTTGAGATCATGTGTGATGTGAGTGACTATGCCATTAGTATAGTTCTTGGCCAACAAAGAAATAAGATTTTTCACACCATTTATTATGCTAGTCGTACTCTCAATGATGCTCAAGAGAATTATACTACTACCGAGAAAGAGATGTTGGCAATGGTCTATGCTTGTGACAAGTTTTGATCATATATTATTGGGTCCAAGGTGATTATGTATATGGACCATGCCATTATTCGATACTTGTTTGCAAAAAATGATGTCAATACCTGATTAATAAGGTGGATCCTCTTGCTCTAAGAATTTAATGTGAAAATTTGTGACAAAAAGGGGAGCGAGAATGTTGTAGCGAATCATCTTTCAAGACTAGAAGTTGATGAAGTAGAAGATAGTTTGAATATCAATAAAGTCTTCCCGGATGAACTCTTTGGAGTAGAGGTAAATCTTCCTTGGTTTTCTGACATTGTTGATTTTTTTGCTTGTAAAATATTGCCACCAGGTATGTCCAGCCAACAAAAGATGAAGTTTCTTTATGATGTGAGAAGCTATCTTTGGGATGATCCAATTCTATGTAAGAAGTGCTCGGATCAAATAATCCGAAGGTATGTCCTAAAAGAAGAAGTTCGGGAGATTCTCCTTACTTGTCATGCATCGGCTTATAGAGGTCATTTCGATCCAATAAGGACCACCGCAAAGGTATTGCAATCTTGTTTTTATTGGCTATCTCTTTTTCGTGATTGTCATACTTTTGTTAAAACTTGTGACCGGTGTCAAAGAATGGGAAATATATTGAGATGCCATGAACTTCCTTTGACTAACATGTTTGAAATTGAGATTTTGATTTGTGGGGAATAGATTTTATGGGTCCTTATCCTCCATCATTTGAAAATCAATACATCTTGTTAGCTATGGATTACGTATCAAAGTGGGTTGAAGCAATAGCCACTTCAACAAATGATGCCCGGGTGGTGTTGAAGTTCCTTCACAAGAATATATTTACCTGGTTTGGCACTCCAAGAGCAATCGTAAGTGATGAAGGTACGCATTTTTGTAACAAATTATTTAACTCTCTTTTAGGTCACTCTGGAGTAAGACACAAGGTGGCACTTGGATATCACCCTTAATGCAATGGGCAAGCTGAAATATCAAACCAGGAAGTGAAACAAATCTTGAAGAAAACAATGTGCACAAACTGGAAGGATTGGTCATCCAAGCTCGAGGATACCTTATGGGCATATAGGATGGCTTTCAAGACACCAATCGGTATGTAACATTATTGATTAGTGTTTGGGAAAGCTTGTTATCTACCAGTTGAGCTAGAATACAAAGCATTCTGGGCAATCAAGAAGTTGAATCTTGATTTGAAGGCTTCTAGAGAACAAAGATTATTGCAACTTAATGAATTGGAAGAGTTTCAGAATGAAGCTTATGAGAATGCAAAAATTTACAAGGAATGGACAAAGAAATGGAATGATAAGATGATTTTAAGCTGAGAGTTTAAACCAAGGCAACAAGTCCTTCTTTTCAATTCAAGACTCAAGCTATTTCCTAGGAAGCTTAAGTCGAGATGGTTCGAACCATTCATAGTTCACAAAGTTTTCTCATTCGAAGCTATTGAGTTGAAAGCAAAAGATGGAGTGATTTTTTGGGTCAATGGTCAACGCCTCAAACATTACTATGGAGGTGAACCAAGATTTGTTGAAGAAATCTCCCTCGGGAATCCAAATTGAAGATCTAGAAGGAAGTCACGCTGAGGACGGTTAAACCAAGAACTATGTGGGAGACAACCCAATTCGTGCTTTGTATTTCATTTTCTTTTCTGTAGGTTTATTACTTTAGCGGACTAATAATGTGTTTGAGGGTGTGTTCCTCGTATTTTGTGGGAGTTAGACCTAAAAGAAGGTCAATTTTATGTTTTTTATGGCAGAAATGCATAGTGCCACAGTGCTCTGTTCAGAATATCGTGACACTAAGCTCTCTGGAAAAACTTTTAAGCACCATGGCACTCTGAGGTAGCACCACGGCACTACTCCCATTCAAAAAAAATCAAAAATCAAAAATCAAAAAATTAAAAAAAAATTTCGAGACAGCATCGCAGCGCTACACTTACAGCATTGTGATGTCATCGGTTCTGGTCAAATGACCAGAACCCATTTTTCTATTTCACTTTCACCTCTTCCTCCTTCTCTAATCCGTCCTACCTCTCAACCCCAACTCTTCCATTTCATTTCAAAAATTCAAAAGACCCT
Source organism: Parasponia andersonii (assembly GCA_002914805.1). Lineage (NCBI taxonomy): Eukaryota > Viridiplantae > Streptophyta > Magnoliopsida > Rosales > Cannabaceae > Trema > Trema andersonii. The sequence goes on along the minus strand of JXTB01000101.1, from coordinate 43,656 downwards.
TTCCATATCCTTCATTCATCCTTCTCTTTCACCTTAATCATAAGGACTTGGAAACTTTTATGAGTTACACATGCCCATTTCCCATTTTCCACCATTGAATAACTCAAGCACCTCTTCATTACCAAGTAAGCTCTTGCTTCGATTCTAGTGAATTTTTTTTGTGGAATATTCTGTGCATAATTTGTATTTCTCTCCTTCTCCTTGAGTCTTATTGAATTGGGTACTTGTAATAAAATTAAGAGAGGTTAGTTTTTGCACAAATAGAGTATGCACCCAAGGTGTTTGATGAAAATCCTCAGTAACTTTCCTTGGTTTGAATTCTGAATTTAAGCCCTTTGGGAATTTATTTCTGTACATTTTTCAAGAGCAAATATTGTAGACTCCTCTTTTCATTATTTAGGGTGCCTAGTTTCTAATCTTATGATTTTTTGAAGATTAATGGCTTTGCGAATTTGGTGGACAATTAGGGAGTCACTTGGGAGCTTCTTCACCATACACTATAGCGGCATATTCCTTGTGTATTAGCAGTTTCTAATTGTGGTGACAATTGCTTATAGTGTGGGTTTTCTAAATCCATTTTAGGCCTCCTGACTAGCGTGCATTATTGAAGGTGTTTCTTGTGTGGCCATTTTTGTAAGCTTGCCTTGGATTCCATTTATTTTGTGACCATGGCACTGAAAAAGTGAAAGACTACCACTTCCTCCTCTTCCTCCTCTTATGATAAGAAGCTTTTCATCAGTGCTGAAGTAGAGGATAGGTTTAATAAGTTTATGACCCACAAAGGATCCATCAAGGAAAGAGGATTTGTCAACCTAGGTAATAACCTTGAGGGCATTATAGAAAACAGGGGTTGGGAGGAATTTTCAAAGCAACCACCACCTGCTACACATTAGGTGGTGGCTGAATTCTATGCAAATGCACATCAGCTCACCAACCTCAAGGCCTTTGTTAAAGGTAAATAGGTGCCTTTTGACCACTCCACCAACAACAGGTTCTACCATCTTCTAGATATTGATGACAATGTCTACTCTAAGATTTGGGAAGATGGTTTTGATCCTAAAGCAATCATCCAATTTCTCACTTAACTAGGCACACGATGGAAGCGATCTCAGATCGCTGTGATCAGTTTCCTAGCTACTGGCCTATGCAGAAATACTAATACCATGCATTATTTCATCTGTGCCAAACTCTTTCCTTCCAGCAATATTAGTTGAGTCACCAAAGAAAGAGCTACCCTCAACTATGCCATACTAAAAGGTTTGACTATAGATGTTGGGAAAGTCATTCAGAGTTCCATTCTCCATATAGCCAGAGGTAGCATTGTTGCAGGCCTGGGTCACCCCTCCTTGATTTATGAGCTTTGTCACCAAGTTGATGTACCTACATGCCCAATTGAAGTCGTTGCGTATCCTAAAGGTGCTCTAACTAGGACTATCATCTCCAACTATCATTTCCCTTCTTGAGAAGAGTTAGAGCATCTTCAGCAAGATGCAACAGAGCCACCTCAAGCAGCTGGACCCTCCGCTCCACCACCAACCATGACTAGTGCCAGCTCCATGGATTGGGCTAGACAGATCACTGAGATGAGGTAAAAGATGAGTCAGATCCAGTAGACCCTCTTGGCTCAGCAACAATGGCAGGGAAGCTTTGAGCAATAATTCCACTAGTTCGCTAGCTGCCAAGAGCAGAGTTTCCAATACCAGGTGGAGTTCAACGAAGCACTGGTGCAGTTGTTCACCAACTATTCCCTTAACATTGCCCCAGGGCGTGTCTCTTTTCTTGCACCACCTCAGTTCCTACCATACCAAACTCTACCTCTACCTTCGCCTCATGGTGATGATGGCATAGACGATTGATGGCCTCTTTCAGGGGAGTTCTCTTTTCCATTTTCTCAGTTTTACGTTCTCCATTAAGGACAATGTCTATTTTAAGTTTGGGGGAGTGTTTTTATTCTTCTTTATTGAGTGTGTTTTTATTTTTCTTTATTTAGTTTGTAATTACTCTTTTCAAAAAAAAAAGATTGTCTAGTTTGTTTACCCTTTTTAGGCTAATGATAAGAAATTTGATTGTATGAAAAGTAGGTCTTGGACAATTCTAGATATTGACTTAATTTGTGTGCTTGGTTTTATTTTGGTTTATGCTTTCTTGAAACTTCACTATTTATTTTGAGCACATAGCCTTGCACTCTCTATCTTTCTAATATCCAGAGGAAGTTTATGCAAATTAGTTGTTTCCTTAAGATCTCATCAAACTCTAAAACTTGTTTGAAGACCATTTGGGGTAAAATCATAGGCTAAGCATTGCTAAACACATGATATAGGCCATATTTCGATCGATCAAGCCTTTTCAAGCCAACCTTTATATTCGACAGACTATAGTTGACCCTCACTGAGTTTAAAATCACTTTCATTGACTTCGGCACTTTGAGCCTAGCATTTCTTTGTTTACCAAATCCTCACCCAACTTTATGAGCACATGTTGTGACTATGGGGATTATTAAAAAAGAAAATCTGAAAAAAAAGTATTTAACTTGAGGGTATGGCAGCGTGTTGAAAACTCTTGTTGTAACAAGAATCATTAGAGTAAAAGCTAAGTTTGGGGGAAGCTATACAACCTTACTTTGAGGCTTTTAAGGAAATGAAATCATGGATCAATAGCTTTTGTGCTCCGGATGTTCTAACCATAAAATGTGCCTTATCATCTTACCAGTATCCTAGCCTTTCATTGAAATCTTTCAAAAGCCTTATTGATCTTCACTAATGTGTAGTCTACATTAGTGGATAATGGTTTGAAAAATAAGCTTATGAAGGATGATGAGGTTTTCGATCTTCGCATCACTAGTTACATAAACTAATCTGGGCTAAAAGTAGTTGAATGTGTTTGGGCTATTTACACACACTCACAAGTAGGAAATTGTAAGGAAAAGCTTAACTCATGCAAAGTTGAAATTCTAGATATTGTCAATATTTAGTAATTCCCCTAGAACTACTATTTTGAGCAATCTTTAAGGCCTATCGGTGAGCAAACCTTGTTGATGTCTTTCCCTTTCCTTCTTTTCTCCTTTTATTTTCTTTTCTTTCTTTTTTGTTTCTTTTGCTCGAGGACTAGCAAAAATCAAGTTTAGGTGAATTTGATAAGTGAATTTTATTCACTTATTTGCCTTTGTTTTTATCTCTTTATTTGCTTGTTTTGCTTGTTTTCTATCTTTGATCTTGTTTTTTTTATTTATTTTTCTCTAGTTTTAAATAATTTTAGAAGTATTGGACATGGCCACCAAGTTGACAAAGATAAATTTGTGGCGTTTTTGGCAGAAAGTCAAGCGCCGCAATGCCCAAGGTTCTGGAAATTTTTCCAGAACCTCAAGCGTCGCGGCGCTATACAAGCAGCACCACAGTGCTGTCCTCTATTCTGCTCTAGCACTATGGCACTGCAAAGACAGCATCGTTGCGCTATCGTTTGGTCGCTTTTGGCAATCTGTTCAACATCGCAATGCTGGCACGTGTTTTGACTGTTTTTTGCCAGTTTTGACCTAGCCAACATGGGGATATATAAAGGACCTTTTGGGAATCCAAAAGGGACATATGTGGAGGTGTTTTTAAAGGGTTTTGCAGTAGTTTTCAAGGGACAAGGGAGGAGAAACAAGAGCATGTAAAGAGAATTTCATCATTCCAAAAAGAATTCTTCTTCTCCTTTTCATTTTTGTTCTTTTCATTATTGTTGTTGGATTTTGTCTGTTCCTTTTTACCATGAACGGAAATTCTTATCTAGAGGAATAATGTAATTTGACTTGATCCTATGTCTTGAATCTAAATGTTAATTTTATGAGTTTCTCAGTAGGTTATTTGTGCTATTCTTGTGTTTATTGCTTCTCAATTGATTAGCCACTTTTTCGATGACTTTGATTCTAGATTTTTGACTTGAGAAAGTAAAATTATAGAATTGAGTGAAGAATGACACAACCTAGAATTAGATAGAGTTTGAGAAAACCTATTTAACCTTTGAGGCTTACTTAAGAGCTACTAGACTTAATAAACCCTTAATTTGTCAATTTTAGATAGAGATATTGAAATTGAGAATTACGGGTAGTTTTCTATTCATTCTTGAAAAAGAGATTAGAATTGCTTAAGAGCTCTAGCTTATAATCATTTTTGGGAATTGGGGTATTGTAGCATTGAGAATTGAAGGATATAGTGGATAGTCAAGTGAAATCAAACCTCTAGCATTTTTACCATATTGTTACTTCTTGCACTACATTTTATCTTGAATTAGTTCCAATTGTTCTTTAATTTATGTATCTTTTCATTCTAGTTTAGTCATTCAAATATCACCAATTAATTGAATTTTCTAGATAAAATTAGGATTACTCAATTATGGTACTTAGTAGAATTTGATTTCAATCCATGTGGATTCGACAACCCTATTTACTATTTTACTACAAAACTTGACACTGTCTACTTGCAGCATAATTTACGTATATACTTTTAATGTAACAAAAAATGCATAAAAACACATAAGAGGTATTATACTGATACTGATGATTTGCAATTAGTTCCTCAATACTCACATAATAACATAACTTAAAGAAAAATACAAATATTAGCTAGGTATTAAGAATAACTCAAGAACATGTCCCATCTCAGATCGAATTTCATGTTTGTGTTTGTGTAAATGCCTTTCTCCTATCATTGTGTGAATCTGGATAAGTTTATGCATACATATATCAAGCATAAAATCTCAAAGATAACAATCAACTTTCATAAGTTTGCTTTTCAAATCCATGTTCACTAATGTAGATAAACACCACACTAAGGATCAAAAGGTCCTCATTAAGGTTATAATATGGGCTTAGGTGAAGGTATCATGTTCTTGATAAAGTAAGCTTCAATTACTCTTAAGCACATTAATTCTAGGTCTTATGTAGAGCTACTCTTTCACACGCCAAGTAACATGCCAATAAAATAAAAATTTCTATTTCTTCCATCAACATATAGCCAAACACTTATTCTTTTCTTTTTCCTTTTTTTTTGTTGTTGAGTTTCACATCCCCAAACTTATATTTTTCTTTTCTGAATAAGTGTGTACCTCTCTCTCTTTTTGCTTTTTTTTTTTTGCTTTTTTGTTTTTTTTACAATCTCACTCCACCCATCCTCCCACAACATAGCATAGCTCAAAATAATTCAATAAAAAACATCAACATGCTCAACGGATAAAGGTTGAATGATATTACTTTAGGCTTGGCTAATGTGTGTGTGGTTGAAAAAAAAAGGGCGTGCAAGGCTCAAAATAAGTATAGTAAGGATAAAATATATCATAGTTAGCTTGAAAGGCTCAAATGGTCCAATGTTTGCCTAAATCCTTTCCTTGGTGAAAGGTTATCTAGGATTTTGTCTCAATAGATTATCAAGCAAATTTTAGTATTTGTGAGATTATCAAAATGTTATATTCACATAAATATTCTCTAGATTTATGCACAAATCAAAGATCAAGGCATTGTGCTCAATATAGACTTTCACAATCAAAATGGTACTAACACAAGAATTTTATCCATAAGGCCAAGCCCATATCCACATTTTTAAAACGTTATGTACTAATTCACCCAAGGTTCTTATCATTGTAATATAATAATCATCAAAGAAAGCATAAAATACCTCTAATTATTCAAACACACAATTAAACAACAAGGAAAATAAACACACAATAATAAACAAACTAACACAAGCACAATCCAACATAGTTTACCCCTTCCCCAAAACTTAGCATGAAGAATATTGGAAAATTAAAAAATAAAAGAATACGTTTAGGGATACTCCTCTTGTTGGCATATATCCATGAAGCTTGATCTGCTTTAAGTGATACCAACTCCTTTGATTGCTCAACACACAAAAATGAAAAGAATAACTTGAGTTGCCTCCTAAGAAGCGCTTGAGTTAAAGTCTTCAGCTTGACTTTTGGTTGTGGCTCATCCACAAGTTGAGACCAAATAAGGTCTACTCTTTATATCATCAATTAACTATCCCAATGCATGAATGTGATCTTTTGGGCTCTTATTTTGAAAATGTAATACCTCGTATTTATAATTAGGAGAGTAGAAATAGTGAGAATGAGTTATCAAGGGTCCACTTGTTGAAAATTGTTCATTTAGCGTTTGTGGACAAGAAAATTCCTCTCTAAGGTCTTCAATTCGAAGCTTTCTTATGAATGGTAGCCTTGGGATTGAAATTTCTTCAAAGGATGTCATGTCGATATTTACATGCTGCTCCAAATCACTTTGCATGGTGGCATTTCTCCCATCTCCTTCTTGAAGCTTAAAAATCAACTCATCATCAAACAAACCACTACAAGTTATGGTGGTACAAAATTTCTCCTCCGGAGTCGAGTCGATATTGCTAAGAAAGGTGTCTTCGATATGGTTGATAATTGTAGCAAGATGACCTACTTGATATTCAAGATTTCAGATTGAGGCATCTTGCTCTTGGAGGAAAGCATCCATCCTTTGCATTTGTTTAATCATTATATCTTCCAAGGATGGTTTTTCCTCTTGCTTGGGGAGGTATACATCCATTCTTCCTATGTAGTGCTCAAGCACCTCCTCTAATTATGGCTTCTCTTCTTGCTTAGGTGGTTGATGAGGAAACTCTGATAACAACATAGGCTTGTCATAAAAGTACAGTAACGGGCCTTGATTGTTACACCGAGAGTAATTACGATATGCCTTCTTTGGATTGTAGCAACTTGAATGCGGGAAACCTTTTTGTATATGGCCTTTTATAATAAAATGTACCAGTTGCAAGTTGTATGGGCATCCTTCCCTTGGGTGGCTTCCTTCACATAACTGACAATTCATGAATGGACAATGGGAAGCTTGTGCACTCAAGGTATCTACCTTCTTAGTTAATTCACTCACTCGAGTAGTCAACTCAATGATTCTAATTTTTTGTTCACTTCGCTCAATTGAGTGCTTAAATCCATGAGCGATTCATGCCATTGTTGATCGACGTCCATTATGTCTCCACCTCCATAATAATCATAGTATGCCATCGAAAAACACCTAAGAAAAATAAATAAATAAATAAATGAAAAGTTTGAATTAAAGTTAGAATCGATTGATATTAATATTAACAAGAATTAGTATTTCAATTCCCAGCAACGACGCCAAAAACTTGTTAGTTGGAATATGTAACTATAAATTCACACACTCTCGTGTAGGTGCACACAGTCACAAGTAATATAGATATGAAAGTAAAATGAGTGTCGAATCCACATGGATTTATTTCTAATTTAATGCTAAGTCTCAAAATTATCTCAACCCTAACTTCATCCAAACAATCGAAATATTGATTTTAAAGAAACGAAACAAAGTAACTAAACTAGCATGCAAAATCAATGAAAGTAAGCAATGAGAAAAATGTCTAGATTTACTAATTCTCTAACCATAGTTTAAACGCACATTCTCCCAATTTCCCTCTTACATTAATTAATTCACTAGAGTTGTTAACTGAGAATTTAAATATATTCACAAACTCCTTTCCAAGACATAAGTGACAATACCTAGACAAGCTAATATGTTATTCCTAACATAAATTGACTAAATTTATTATGTTTTGTAATTCTCAAAGAGATTACACAAGTCACACAGGTATATTCCTATTCTATGCAAACTTATCCCAAACTAGGTAATCTTGTGTTATTTCACCTAAGTCCAAATTTCTAATCCTCTTTCCAAGCTCATAGAAATTTCACTCAACAATTTATTTAGTGATCGATTAAATAGAAGTAATGAGTATAAGGTAAAACAAATAACTCAACAATGAATCTGATTAATAAAAGAGGAGAGAAATAAATATATACAAGATACTAGGTTGGTTCACATAGTAAAACTAGACAAAAAGGAATTTAGTTCATAATATAAATTGACAAAAATAATATTTTCATACAATGAATTAAAGAAATTGAAAATATCAAAGAGAAAAGAGTTTTAGAATTCTCTCTCTTGGAAGAGCTTGAAGGTATTAATGGAGGCTGTCAGTGTCCACCTTCAAGGTTGGTTCTTGCTTTCTTGATTCCATTCTCAAATATTTGCTCTTAATAATATCACTCTCTAAATATGAAAAATACTAAGAAATGTTCACAAGAAAATAGAGAAAGGATGATATGAAAAAAGAGTGGTATTGATGTTGTAGAGGAAATCAAGAAATGGAGAATTGGAGCTTGTATTAATCTCCTTCTTCCTCTTCTTCGCCTCCTTCTATGGCTACCTCCCTCTCTTTTTCTCTATCCTAACACGCCTCTTTCAACCCCAAAGATAGGGTTTTAAAGAAATGGTTCGTGCAAACCTAAGGTAGGCCAAATCTGGATCTTTGGATAGTTAAAAAATTGATTTCGACCGTCAATTATTGACTCAGGATGTAGGGGGTAGTGTCGCGGCACCATTATTGATGTTGCGTGCCAAAACTACTAGAGATTTGGCGCCGCAGTTCCATTTTTCTGCTAGTTTGATGCCTCGGCTTCCCAGGTGCGCTACTTCTTCATTTGAGCTCCGATTTGTCTTATTTTCATTATGTTACGACTATATCGAATTCAACTTCGATCTCAATATTTGAAAAACCCATTTGGGAGGCATAAATTCACCTCATTTTGAATCAAATACTTTTGTTTTATTCTCCTATTCACATAAACACATAAAATATCAAACTAACAAGAAAAATACTTGAAATAACTTAATATAAACAAGAAAACTTAATATAAACAAGAACATAGAAAAACCTAAGGAAAATTAGTACTAGATTACTCTAAGTTTATGGAGCTAATAGTGGGACCCAAAAATTTTTAGAAAGAAACGTCAACGAGTTTCTCTCTCTTATTTCATCTCCTTCTCCCTCCACTTAACTTTCTTGTTTTCTTCTCCTTTCAACTCCAACTCACCACCCGTTGCTACCCCAGGACCGCACGCTACCACTATTTCTCCATGCAAGGAAGGCTGACCTCATAATAACACAACTAAGGGTGACACAACCGCCACTATGTGTGAAAGAAAAGAAAATAGTCAATGCGAAAATCACTATTCTGGTCATAGTGCTCGTTAGACAAGAGTTAATATTATAGTAATTTCTGAATGGATTTGGTATGAATAAAGTTATGAGAAAAGAGATTAGCATACTTACAATTAGAATATAGATTTGTCATTCTTCAACTACAAGTTGATATTTTCATAAATAAGATTATGGAAAATAGTATAATTATAATCATATCAATGATTCAGCCGTTTTACCAAGGAAATGATGATATTTTGAGAATGGGATTTGGGCCAGGCTTTTAAAATTTAGAAAAGTAGTGTTTATGAAGAATTGAATTAACTTTGGGAATTTTTGCTTAAAGTACGAGAATTGTGGATTTTCAGCTATCGGGAAACAGTATGTTAGAGTTAAATTTGACCCTGGGATCAGAATTAAGTATACTACATAACTATCTTAGCTATTTTCACGCTAGAATGCACTTGTGATCTCAAAATCGCCAATTGAGGCTCCAGTGAAAAAAGTGACCTAAAAAATTGACGATCCAAGGCTCGTGATCTCATCCCATCACCCCCCTGACCCTCTAATATACCACTGAGGGATACCACAACCACTCGATAGTTTTGATAGAGCTATCTAATAAGTGTATTTTACACTTATCTTTACTATTTTTTCAAGCTTAAGAATTGCTTGTCTTTGAGCTCTTTTTACTTGTTTTATGGTTTTTTATCTATATTTCAGATGAGAAGTCGTTGAGAGGAGAATTCCGACTTTCACATGAAACTGAGGCTAAACTAAGGCAATTTTGATCATTCATGAGCAAAAATAGACGAACGAATGTCTCAACAGTGTTAGTAGTGCCAGAATGAAAGAAGCTCGGCAGAATTGGGCACTGCAACACTAAATTGGCACCGCAGCACCAAAAGTTCCAGAGAACTGGTGGTGCGGCATCACTTCCATTAGGAGTAACATTAACTTATCTAGATATTTTCACTCATACCTTGGAAAGGAGCTTGTGAATATATTAGGATTCTCGGTTGTCAATTCTAAATGGATAGTTGTGTTTTTGGAAAATTAATAGTTGGAGGAGTTAGAACATAGATTGCATCCCTAGATTCCTTATTATTTCTGTTATTCCGGAGAACTTACACTGCGACGCCAAGGAAGTTCTATGGTGCACAGCGCCACTCCAAGGCATCATGGTGCCACTTGCATGGCACTGCGGCGCCGTGACAACAACCTATGGTGCCGCAGTGCCATATCCATGGCATCGTGGTGCCATCTTCTGGATATTGTGACTCCACAGCGCCACATTACGGCACTGCACTGCCACAAAGTGCAGACATGTTGCAGAATTTCTGGATCGTGGCCAGTTTGCTTCTTCTATATAAACTTTTTTACACTCATACAATGGAGGACTAACGAGAGAGGGGATGAAAACCCTAGTAGCCAAGGGTTGCTAGAGCCATTTCTAAGGGAGAAACAACACCAAAAAGGAGTATTGAAAAAGGAGGAATCAGATTGGGTAGCTTCAAAATAGTTTTTCTTATCCCTTTTTCTTGTTTTTCATCTACTATTTTCTACACTTGAATATGTATCAATCTTGTTATATGTGTTGTGTTTCTCTTTATATGAACATGAGCTAAACTCTATTTATACGGAGGCAGTTGAACCTCTAATGTAAGCTAACTTTTTTGTTTTTCTCTATTGTTCTTGATATCCATTGTTGAGTTGATTGTTCTATCATGAGTTTAATATATCTATTTACTTGGCCATTAAATAGAGTTGTATTGTGAAATCTATATAGAGTTGGGAAAGGGAATATAGGTATGGACATAGATAGAATAACATAAGATTGCCTAGTATAGGGTGAGTTTCCATAAGATAGGAATATACCTATGTGACTTTTGCAACTTTGTGTGAGAATAACCTACCTTAATGAATCTAGTCATTTTATTTTAGGAGTAACATTGACTTATCTAGATATTTTCACTCATATCTTGGAAAGAAACTTATGAATATATTAGGATTCTCGGTTATTAATCTAAATGGATAGTTGTGTTTTGAGGAAAACTAGTAGTTGGAGAAGTTAGAGGGTAGATTGTATCCCTAGATTCCTTATTATTTCTCTTTGAACAAATCATGATTGCTTAGTTTCATTTTCTTTTCCTTCCTTTTACATTGTTATTGTAACAACCCGACTTTTAAAACCGATATCTATGTATATTCTTAACTTAATTTATTCTTTTAAAAGTCACAAACTTAGATTATGAAAATTCATGACATTTTTTTTATTTATATAATTCTCTCAAGATAGTTAACTAATTATTCTAAACNGGTATTCTATAAAGGGATATTTAGGTAAAATTAGTCATATTGTATATAGCAAAATGATCACTTAATTTTAGAGGCATAATTAAACTTAAAATTTAGATTCATACTTAAACATTTCATCTCATTATTAACTGAAAGAAATATGTGACTTAATCTTACATATTTAAGTAAACTGTATCATTTAAAGAGAAGACAACTTATACCGAAATTTATAGTGGTGGTATCTCAAAGCCCGTGCCTCGTATCTATCTCCACCTCGATTTTAGTCAACCCATCATTCAAAATAAAAGTTGCTTGCCTTTGGTACCTACAACATGGACATTTACACTACTTGTGCTTTCGCTCAGTAAGTACAATTCATCTCATAAAATATTTCATACAAATAATATTTTATGAAAGTTCAATTTTTGCGTCCTTGTGTAATCTTTCAACTTGTATTTTGCTTTTATCACATATGTTATTGTAAAATCTTTTATCTTTCTTATGGGCCCTTGTATACGTACCAAGTGCGCACTTACAGACTGGGAATCAGGGGAGCGACCCTACTGAAACACCAACAACCATAAATTTAACATATTTTTCTCGAGAATCCACACTTAGTGGAGGTCAGTCTTATCTTCCCTTAGAAATCCTCACTTAGTGGAGGTTGGTTCGACACCTGTATATTCTTATCTTTTACTTAGTCTCCTCTGTAACATAAATGGTTGTATCATATTTCAAACCAAAACTTATATTTCATATTCTTGATACTCCTTTTAATTAAAGAATATTTATCAAGTTATGAACAATATTGTAAAGTAAATTTACCTCATCTTATTATCATAAGAGGCATGTATTTTCATAGGCACATATACAAACCAAACAAACATTTCTTGCATAGTCAAAATAACACATTTAATCATGTTAAATACTTTTATTTCAAATAGAACATACTTTTAAAACTATCCATGTTGTAGGTAAGATTGTACTTACTTTAAGTCCTTAAAAAATGTTCTTCGTACTTGCAGTGAAATTCCATACACTTAACATTGTTGCAACCACATGCCTCTTCTTTATCTTTTTTTATTTATTATTCATGCATCAACATTCATTTTATATGTCAACATATGCTACCATTAGTATGAAACAAATTTTACGTTTTTGAAAACATTCATAATATAAATCCTAAAATAATGTTTCATATTAAAATTGTAGAATTTTGGTGCGTAATGCGTAATTAAGAAATTTCATATTCTAGTCTATAATTCTATTTATTCTAAAAAATTACATGAATCCATATGCAATAAACCAAAATCTAAAGATTATAGTTTAGAATTTATAAACAATATTTATCACTATTTGTTTTTCCAATTTAGAATTTGTAATAAAATTGTTAAAGATGCGACTAAACTCGAGAATGATTGAATTTTTGACTGTGTTTTATAAATCAAACAAACTCAAAATTTTAAAAGCACATCATTAACATTTTATAACTTATGTATAATATTTGAAAATTATAAAATAGATAATTTTATAGCACTTTAATCACTTGTAATTATACTTTGGAATTTATTTCAGCATTTTGAAATATTGAAGCATTGTATATTCCAAAAATTATAATTAATTTTATAGACATCAAAAAATTATGAAAACTTCCAGAAATGATCTTATGAACATATAGTTAAAATTTCAGCCTAAAATAAAAATGTTTGCCTTGCCCTTTGAAATCATAGAATCAATTATAAAATCCGTTTTACAGTTTTTCTTAGCTAACGACTAACTTCTGTTAAATGATTTTTATAAAATTATAGGAGTAGGGTATAAAAGTGAAACTTTCCAGAAATTAAGTACACATATAGAAATACTTTTCACAATTCTTGAAATCATAATGGACGAAATAGAAACTTTGACAGAAAGATAGAGGAAAAGAAATGAAGGAACTTGATTATATTTACAAAAGAATGCCCTATTTATAGGCTAATTATGTACATAAAATATAATTAAAAATTAATTCAAAAAAATTATTAATAATAATCACCATTTACCTAACTTTTTTTTTATTTGTTATCTTTTCGTCATGTAATTAAATTAATTTTATTAACCTAATTATGTTTCATCCACTTAAAAAATAATAATGTATTATCTTATCATATCTATATTTAATATCCATAAAATCTATATAATGAATATACCATTCAAATAATTAATGCATTATTACATAACTTACCTAATTTTTGTTTTATTTTCTAATATAATTAATAAATTTCTTTTATTTTAATGGTAATAATATATAAATAAAATATGTTAATAGTCTTTTACATTATTTTCCATTCATTTAATAAGTGAATTAATGAATATATATGCATATTATTAAAATGTGTTAATGGCTACACCACTAATTCTTTATTTACTATTTATATATATATATATATATTTCTTACTTGTGACTATTTATCTTATTACTTGGGTTTGAAATATTTACTTCAACTTGGGCCCTCTTATTACCTATTAGGCCAAGATAAATGATATTGGACTAAAGGATTAAAATCCAGTGATAATTACAAATAAGAGTACTAACAATTTCAAATTTGGACTTTCCAATTACCTATTGGGCCAAGATAAATGATTATTGAACTCAAACAATTTAGGGTCCAATAGTAAACATAATTAACTAGGCCTATTTCATATTAACAACAATAGCTATATATGTTGGAAAATAATTTATATTTGCAATTAGGCACATAGTTTAACCTGGTTTTCTTGTATGTATCTCACTGCAATATATTCATGAAATTTATTAGTGTATAACTATTCAATTTCTATGATCAAAGAAATGAAATATACATAATAAAATTTTAGACAAAAAAGTTAACATGATAAATTCATTTTTCAAGAAAATACACTAATATTAAAAAATCATGATAAATAATTATTAAATTTTTTTTTTCAAATCTAGGGTTTTCTCAGGTTTTACAGTTATTTACATTTTGATTCTTGCATAAAACCATTAAATAGTGTTGTTTGGATAAATTAGAAGCTAGTTTTGGTTAGTACTTAGCATTTATAAATCAAGTACTCCTCATAGTATCGACACTCTCTTACTTTATATTACTTGTTGTAACTTGTATACTTGCGATTATGTGTTAAAAATAACCTAACACTATCATAGTGAGGTAATGACTCATTTACCATTGTTTTATAATAGTTTTGTATAGAAACACTATTATATTTCATATTATGGAAATTATGGAATTCAAATTGTTTTGACTATTATTGTGAAATTTGATTGACGTGGAAAATACTGGAATACTATGGGTTATGTTTTATGCAGGATAAAATTGTGGTTTATTAAAAATATAGCTATTATGTTGTCTATTTTCTAAAAAACAAAAATGACTATTTTATGGAAAGCCAAAACATTTTTTGGAAACTAAATTGCATGATTATTTTATATAGTTGTTCATCTTGCACGTGTCATAAGCTCACACATGAGCACCATTTTAGTGCCATAGTTTCATAGGTGGTGTTGTCCCCCATCATCAATATAGAGTCTATGAACCTGTATAGGGATTTATTCTGATTACCTCTCATTTTGCAGGTGTTCCTTTGATTATAGGATTAGGTATCAATGTAGGTTGTATGGCACACATAGTGCTAGTATCCTACGTTTATAATAAGAGGATATAAGCTCATGTGTATTGGATGATTTGTGTCATATGCTATATGAGTTGATTTTTCATACTTGATTATGTTTCTTATATACATGGATTATCGATTTGAAAAAAAATGATATATATATATAAGGTTGCAAACTTGTTTTGGATTAAAAACTAACCATGCAGATAATTTTCATCACAAAACAAGTTTTTGAAAAGTTAACTATTTATCTATTGAGCATTTTATACTTACACAACCCTTTTAAGTGGTGTTTAGTGTGACTTGAGTGACCAACAAACGGATTAGGAGGATATCATCTCTAGTAGTTTGGTTTCTTGATAATTGAAGACTTGGATTATAATTATGGTTTATGTTTCTATTTGGATAGAATGAAATGTTTAGCATTGAACCAAGAATACTTTATAATTATATCTCGAAGCTTAATATGCCATATTAGTACCAATTACTTACGTGTGGATAATGATGATGCATGAACTTGTGTTGGACATCTGATTTTCAAATTTCTTCACGTTTGGTTTATTAGTTGGAGTTTCTACACTTCTAAAAATGAAATAGTTTTATCACTTTTTAAACATTTTGGACATTTTTACAACTAAACCTAAAATTTTCAAATCAAATGAAATTCTCATTCTGCCATTTAGGGATTCAAGTCACGATGATTCCTGAGATTATTCCATAATAACAGCAACCCGCTCAACAGGAGGCAGACGAGGATGATTAGCTTCTAGGTGATTATTAGATTTTAAGAGTTTTAATTATATGTTTTATGATTTTCAGTTATGCGATTTGAATATTATAAGATTTAATGTTTGTTTTAAATTATAATGACATTTTAATTAATGATGACTATAATTTAGTGTTAATTATTATTATTTATTTCACAATGTTGTGTTAATTTGAATTATCAATATTTAATTATTTTCAATTAATTAAAAAACACAAAATTTCTGAAATTATTTTTTTTTTCAATTAAGGTATCACTTTTGGGACAATAAATGTTATCCCAGTATATGATATATAATTTTTTTTAAAATATTGAATTACCTAATGGGGCGACAATGTCACCTAATAAGTTCACATATTTCTTTTTCAAATTTTCTAGAAATAATTATTTAAAAATCCAGAAAATTCTACTGGGACGACAATCACAATAGATATATTCTATTGGGGCAATACTGTTTGTCACCTAAATGACGGTCTATTGAGGGCGAACCTAATAGGATGAGTTACTGGGGAGACAGTGTCAAACCAATAACCTATTGGGGAAAATCTGAGCCTATTGGGACAGCAAATATCGCCTCAATAAACTCTATTCTTATGGTGATATTTCAAATATTTAAGAATTTTGTCTCTCGTTTCTTCGTTTCTTTTAACTTCTGAGCGATTTTTTTTTATAGAAAAAACATCTTTAGATAACTATTTTGCTTCGGTCATTCATTTGAAAATTTTTGTCTAAAATAAAAATTGTGAATTTGAAAAGCATATAAAAGCAAAATGAACAATAGTATTTCGATGTACCAAAGATTGTTATCAAATTTTTAATACCAATATATATGACATATGAGTTGGCATTATTCAATTAGTAAATTAGAATTTACTACAAATAAATTAATCATATTTACCAATTAAATTATGTCAATTCATATGCTGCATGCGTTTGTATTAAAAATTTGGTAAAATTTTTTGGATACTTAGCATTATTCATTTCAAAAGAATTTTTCTTGTACGAATCTATAGTTAAGGATTAGTGACATTTATTTGGAAACGTACTGTCATTTTTTTTGTTACAATGTTCTCTAATATTGTAGTCTGGCAATTACTTTGGATGGAATCCTAGTTGCTCTTCACTTTTGAATAAATTCTCCTCCTTCTTCTCCTTCTCCTTGTGACCTCTACCTATCAAAATTTTCAGTATATCAGAGAAGGAGATCAACAAGACCTTTTTTTTGAAGACACTCTCATTATTCCCTACGAATGAAGACACTCTCATCCTAGATTTATGTCTATCGGTGTTTTGTCTCACCTGATTCTAAATCCATGCAGTTTCATGTTGTTTTCTTTGTTTTTCTGTGATTTTCCCTATTTTTATTTAAGATTGGAGATTTTTATGGTTTAAATCTGCAAACTTTTATGCGGTCTAAGATTAATTTATTTAAACAATCCGTCATAATATAGTCAAAAGAATCAACTTTGATGGTGAAGAATGATTTGAAAAGCAAAGAGGTATATCTCATAAGGCTCCAATTATACATCCCGTAATTAAGTTTTGTGTTTCCTCCTAAATTGTTAGTCAAATACAATAGTTTTACTTATTAGAATTTAGCTTGTTAACTTTTGTAATTATTTTTCATTTTGTCCCAAATCACTTGTAAATAAATATTTGGGATCTACAGTTAGCTATAAATAAAGCTTACTATAATTGCTTTTAATCATCCCAAAATTAGTTCTTTATTAGTGAGGACATTTATTCGTAAGCAACTCCATAGTTTTGTTTTTTTTTTCCTAGATTTTCCATTTGTTTCTAGGATTTTGCATTATAGTCTGGATTTTGTATTTCCTCTTATTGTAAATAATTTTCCGAACCTTGCTAAATTTTGTGTTTTCTTTTATTTTTATATTTAGTATTTTCTACTTTCGTTAATTTCAATAATTAGTTAGTAGATTATGTTTAATATTTTCTTAGTATTAAATATAAGCATTTGGAGTAGTTGTGCTTTCGTTTTACAACAAATAGTATTAGAGCAACAGATTTGCCTAGGCTTTGTTTGGTAGTTATTTGAAATATTAGCAAAAATGTCAGAATCTTCGTCAATGGTGGCAAAGACAAAGATTGTGACTAGTGCTAAAATCAATGTGGAGAAATTTGATGGCCGAAATAACTTCGGCTTATGACAGTACGAAGTATTGGATGGTTTATGTCAACAAGATCAGGATATTGCTCTAGAGGAAACGAAACCAAAGAAGATGGATGCTAAAGAACGAGAGAGGATCAAGCATCAAGCTTGTGGAACGATCCACTCATGTCTTTGTAGATTACAGAAGTATCCATTTATGAGGGAGACTTCTATGAGTAAGCTGTGGAAGGCGCTCAAGAACAAGTACATGAAGAAAAGCAATGAGAACCGGCTATATTTGAAGAAGAGACTTTTCTGTCAGGTAAGACTATTAGTGACCACATTGATATTTCAACCAGTTGATTGTAGATTTGTTGAATTTGGATGAAACATTCAAAGGTGAGGATAAAGCAATGTTGTTGATTGGGTGAGTTAGTATTAGCCCAAGATTGACTACCTTAGAGGGGATATAAATTGGGTTTTAAAACTTCTTAATAAACTTTTTAACAATGTAATACTATAGACCACTATTTTGAAATTTTTAGGTTAAATGAATAACAATAACAAATATATAACACTAATACCAATTATAAGTCAAAATAATACATTCTTCTTCTCCTTTTGATATCATTAAAAAGTTACATAATGAAAGATAATTGATGCCAATTAACAAATATGAAGTAAAAAAAATTATGAATAAGTAACTAATAATAAGTACCCAATCTAAACATGACATGCTATCCAAATTTAAACAATCATAAAAAAATAGATGTTTAAAAAAAATAAAGCCTAACAAAACATGTCTAGAAACGCACCCTTTATTTGTGCATATATAACCATAATAATCGTGCACAGTTGACTATTATCTAGTGTAGAAACGCCTTGTTGCTACGCTGAGGAACCTTTTTGAAGATAGCCCAACAGAGATCGAAGTAGAGGGACAGCTGAGCAAAAGCGAAATACGTAATAGGAAAGCACAAAGCTGCGTACAGAGGATAGGCCACGGACTTAAGTTTATGCGAAAGAATAAAGATATGTCCGTCACAGAACGAAACCAACACCGAAGCTATGGAAGCAAAAAGAGATGTCAAACCGAAAAGAAGCTTCCGAGGCAAGTCCATGGCGAAATCTTTCTCGTCGTAGCGAGATGTAAGGATAGAAAGGAAGAAGACAAGGGCAGTGATCGAGAAGCAGAGAGCGACCAGCGATGAGATGGAGAAGGCGTCGAAAGCGAACTTGCCTTTCAGGAGCGGTATGCCGGTGTTTTGATCGACTCCGCCGGGTACAGTTGCCGAAGTTGTGAAAGCGACTGTCGCAATGAGTGCCGCCACGACGGAGCACGACTCCGAGGTCTTGGTCAGCCATTTACCGCCTTCTTTGATGAGGTCTTTATGTGAGGTGATGAAGACTTCTTTAGGGGTCTCATGTTTCGTGTTGTAGCGAGGGAAGAACTGTGGTGGCATTGAGTGTTTGACGAACTAAAATGCACAGAAAAAAAATTTTCTCTCTCAGTTAAGTTCTAGTAGGTTAAATTTCTACACTAGAAAGAAAAAAAGATTTCAGCTGTTGGTACCTGTTACATATACATGCATATATGACTCTTTATACTTGTCACACAAAAATGATACACAAATCGCTTCACTCGTGTTGTTTATGTACCGAACATTAAATCTACTATTCTTCCCTTCTGGTCTCCAGTCCGATTAACAGACAGACTCTACTAATATATCTTGTTTTAATAATATAATAAAATATAGTAGAGTTGACATGTTAAATAATGAGAGAGGGGAGTGAAAACATAACACATAGTAGAGTTCACATATCAAGTATCGAGAGATAAGAGAGTGATAACAGAATGGCAGAAAAGAGGGTGCTCCTAGTACTTCTAACTTCAACATTAATCATCTACTTTTATATATGTTGTTTACTATGTAAAATAATATGTCTGATGATATATGCTTAACCCTTCTAATAGTTAGGTTTCCTTTCTTTTCTTTTCTTTTCTTTTTTTTTTTCTTTTCCTTTCTGGGTTACCTGTATAGAACGTATTAGTATGCAGCTATGTGACGGTGTGTGTTTTTATTTTGACCATACTTCTCTATAGTAAATTTTAAAGCACCAGGAAAACATTATCCAGGGAATATTGTTGAGCAATTAAGAGATGAACTATATTCGTGTATAATAAGGTGAAGAGAATCATTGGTGTATTATATAATAATTATGTATCGGATGATCATATATGTATATACGTACCTTGTACCACTTGATTTCCCATTGCATTTGCAAAGCAACCCCTGGAATGAGCCAAGGCCTTTGCTCCTTACACTGAGCAGCAAGGTGCAAAGCACTATTACCTTCCTTGTCCAATTGGCGGAACACGCTTTCCTTGAGAATCTTCCTGTGGAGAAGGTGATTATAAATCTGGGATTGTCTATTCTCAACTGCCAAGAGCACAACATTCTTGTTATCAGAGTCCAAATCTTGGATGGCCACCGGGAATTCGTCTAGGATCTTCTCTACCATCTCAGTCACTCCCATCTTTGCAGCTATTAGAATTGGGGTATGTTGTTTCCCTATATCACAAGTCCCATAATTTAGTCACTTTCTGCAGTATTTAGTAAGAAGTACACACCAAATAAATGAAAATGGGAAAATCCCAAAACAACTTCCCTTCTATCCAGCCTAAATGTTTTGATTGAACAAATGTTCTCCGAATTTTTTTGTTTTCTAATGTGCCTTCTATTTTTGAAAAGGTTTCAGCGTAGACCTTATAGGTGTTTGGTAATAGATTTTTTATATCTAGATAATAGTTCGGGTAGAAAACACAAAGGGACACTATCAGAATTTTAAAAACAGAGGATATATTTCTTTTTCTTTTCTTTTATGAACAAATGGTCTTAACGTAAAATTTGAAGTGATGATTCATGGGATATTTGACGTATGAATATGTGATTGGTTAAAAACTAGTAATGATACGTAACACTGCTCGTTAGTTTATGAAGATCCAATATCATTTACTTACCAATTTCGTTTTGATCTGACCTCTGCTTCTGATCAGTTAAGCTTGAATCACTAGTATGTTTCTTCCACAGATCGGTCATTAAGTCATTAGAAATTAGCAATTCTTCCTTAAATTTCCCCGGATCGGTCATTAAGTCGTTAGGAATTAGAAATTCTTCCTTAACTTTCCCCGGATACAATCCAGTGTTGTCATAGAACTTGTATGAAGTAGTATACTTGATCAATTCATTCATGGCACGTTTGGCCCACATGTGCAGTTCTTTCTTTCTTTGGATTTTCTCTATCCTCAAAATGCCTGCAATATATGTTCCACTCCCATTAGAACTTTATAGCTCATTAGTAGAGACACTTAAAGAAGCATATCTTCCGATTTTTTCAAGAGATTCACTATAAGGTGTAAAAAATACCAACCAATTCCGAGGATGATGAGCAAGGCCTTCATCAGAAGCTTTAAAAACAAGACAATTTTCTCATAATTAGACGGAAACTGACGACTGTCACTACGTTGGTTGTCACCTATAAGAGAATCAGCAAACTGGTTATAGCTTATTCCAAATTAGATCATTTACATGTACAGCTTGAGAAACACAATAAGATATCAAATGCATGAAAAATCTTCTTAATTTAGCTCTTAAATGAATGTGAGTTTCGGGATTTTAACCCCTGTTCAATGTAACAGATGAAGCTTAAACATACCAATTTTTTCATCTGATCCTCTCGTGGTTGCACAAGGTGCAACCAAATGAATAGATCGGTTGTGCAGAGTCATCAACCATGCATGATTGATCGAATATGGTACATGTATAATTTGACAACTTAATTATTATAACTTGAAAAAAAAAACCCTCTACTTTTACTTAGATTTATGCAAGATTCTTTCTTCTACCTCTAGTGGAAACTCCACATTGATGCTTACCTTGTGATGTGCTAGTCTTTTGTGGAGACTCTTCACCGACGGTTTTGTTTTCTTGTTCCTCATTGCCCTTGGCTACAAGGAAAGAATCTTTCAGTGAATGTATATAGTTAGCATCAAAATCTTATTCACTGCCTATTTTTTGTATGCCTATAAAATAAAGTTGAAACTAAAGAAAGGTAAACAGTAAAAAATATCATGAAATCTGAGTAATCTGTTATTTAAATCATGAAGTTTGGATTCTACAAAATATTATCATGAGAATAAGAATTTTTGAAAATTAATAATCTGATTTTTTGATCCATTTTAATAATGAAAAAAAATCAAAATATCCTTCATTAAGACTACATTAATCTTTATTATTCTGTTTAATTTTGAAGATGTTATTATCTTTTACCAGTTAAAGTTATTCAAAAAATCAACGCTTGACACTAATATTTAAAAATTCTTAATATCGTAGTATTATTTTATAAAGTCTAAATTTCAGGTTTTAAAATTTCAGAATACCTAAATTTTATGATATTCTTTTGCAGTTTACCCAACTAAAGAAAGTAAGAAATATTTCCTAAATTAATATAACTTTACAGATCAAAAAGCTAAAGACAAATATATAGTCTCCTTTGAAACGTTGTCTAGTGAAGCAAAAGAGAAAAGGAGTGAAAGAGTATTGAATTGTCATCAATAGTTTCCCTTCACTAAATGTGTTCATATTCAGTCTGTTTTCACTTTACAGTTCAAAGCTTTCTTTATTATAAAGGGAATTTACTTATTACCATGACTCAATCTTGAACTACTTGCGAAAGACGGTTCCTCTCTAGCGCCTTTTGATTCTGAACTCACAGCACAGGAATCTACTCCTGGTGTTGCCACTGCAACATATAGTTAATATTCTATAATTGAATCACTTGTTACCTTAGTTTGATCGCTTTTAACAAACGACCAATTCAATTTTCACTTTTAGCCATCTTTTGTTCACTTTTAGCATATAAAAACATTTTACTTCCTCATACACAAAAAAAAATGGTAAATATTGATAGTAAATTCCATACCATTAATGAGGGCAAGGTTGATGTTTTAATGTTACCTTGTATTGAGCCACTTTGTTGGTGAGGATTCTCTTCATCAACTGTCTCCTCGCCTTCCTTTCTTCTCTTATGAACTTGGGAAACAGATTGATTCAAATGCAATCGACTTAAAGATAGTTTCCATGACTTAGTCACCAATTTAGTAACTACAAAAAATTGTGCATAATGAATTACGTTTCTAATAAGAATAAGTAGTAAAATAATAAATAGAAAAATAAAAACAAAAAAGAAAAGTATATTGGATCTCATTCACCCACATAAGACTTGAAACACAAAAGACATTAGTCCAAAAAAGTTTATGCATGTCTTGTAGTTATCGGGATACTTGAGAGTTTCTTTTCCTATTTTGGTTTTCTTCGCAACATATTCTTCAACATCATGCGTTTCCTCCTCGAACTCATCCACAACCAAGCCTGACATATAAACACAAAGCAACATCGTAAAACGAATCACAACTATACATATCCAAGGACATAAGAAAAAGGTGAATTTACAAGTTACATCTCCATGAAAAAATTTTTAAAAAAAAATTTGGCTTAAAAATAAGCTTTGTAGGCATAGAAACTCGTACAGTGGTATATGATACGATCAAACAGCCCGAGGCGAGTGCTGCTGTGGAACGCGTTAGGCTTGCTTGCTAGAATGTGAAGCGGAGATAAACCATTCTCATTGATGGCGTCAGCAAGACTGGGGTGGCAATGAATTATGTTTAATGCTAGTTCTGCAGACAGAAAAGACCATAATAAATAATGTACAATAATATGTTCTGAATTGGAACAAAAAGAATGGTAATCTTGGCAACTAATACTTACTAAAGTATTCGCCACTTATGGAAGCATGTAGAATGGTATCCCCATCATTTCTTCTTACAAGATATTCATCTTTGCTGAGGGAATGCAGATATATGAAAGCATCTCTCTTACCATGAAGAGCAGCCAAGAAAAGAGGAGTTTCACCTTTGTGGTTTCGAATAGTGATGAGATTTAAATTCCTCGAAACCATGCTTTTGCAGACAAGCAAGTTTCCTAGTGCAGCTGCAATGTGGAGAGCCGAATTTCCTCTAGCATTCTTCATCTCCAAGATACCCTCTTGAGAAACTGCCAGCAATTCCACTGCTGCGTCCGTTTGTCCAACTGAGACTGCTACGTGTAATGCAGTGTCTTCTGATTTGGTGATCTTTGCCTTATGAGCCTCTGGGTTCTTCTTATAGATTCGCAGAACCTCATCCCACTGGCCTTTCATGGCATATACAAACAAGTCATCGATTTCCCCCTGTAAAGACATGCCTACCTTCTTCTTGTCTTTGTGTTCTATAATACTAACTAAACTAAAATCCGGTTTATTGGTCCCTTAAGACTAAGCATCTTAAGTTTAAATAGCCACAAGTCCCACTTATAATAAAGCTATACCTCATGTATAATTAAAGGTTATTAAATACGAAAATAGCATAAAGAACTTAAGGATTAAGACCAGCATATAGTGTGAAGATGCTTCTTAATGATGATTATTATCACGATCCGAAACCCGGGCCAGTGGCAGAAGGGAAATTTTATAAAGGTGGGAAATTCCTTAATTTATTTGAAAAGTGTAAAAAAAGTTTTAGTTTGATAAACAGTCATTTTAATAAAATATTTGGAATGTCATCCTGTGAACTTCTCCCACAGTTCGTATACATCATTAAACATAAACCGAATAATAATTTAAAAATACGAAATCAAATATAAGTCCAAGCATCACCATCATCCACCATGAAACTCAAATCCTAAAATGGCATATATAAGTTCACTGATAAAATATAAAGTAGTAATCTTGGTTCAATACTAATACAAAACCCAAATAGTCCAAATACCACAATAACAAGTTTCTAGTATTATCAAGAAACGAACTACAGTCAAGATGACCTCTTACTCCTCCTAATCACCAAGATCGCACTGAACACCACCTGAGGAAGAAGGTAGGGGGGTGAGCATAAAATAGTCGGTAGGAAAAATAATTACCTCGGTCAAAAATATTTTAGTGATGGAGAATTTCTGCATAGTTAGTTTAGTCCAAAACATACATATATATATATATAATCCAAACCGGAAATCTATATATATATAAAGCAGTGTAATCAAAATCATTCAATTCATATGCACATAACATAAATCAATCCATACCAATGAGCTCTCGTCCTCTCATCTGTAGAAACCCAGGATGGTGACACTAAGTATGCCTAACAGCCTGCCTGACACCTAAGTCTATA
>JXTB01000101.1:0-18542 GCA_002914805.1 Parasponia andersonii | reverse complement strand
ACGTAGGGCTACACTGTAAACCCACGATGCTAACACGGTGCTCATGTATGATCCTATGTCATATGCAATACAGAACTGAAGTTTGAAAATAATCATGCTCAGGTTTTTTAATAAAATTAGCATACTACGTTTTATAGGAAACCAGGCAACATAACGGTCCTATTTTTAATATACCCAAAATAACCTGTACTCAGAAAATTCCCAGAGCAATGCAATATATATAAATTATACAATCAATTCTCATCATAGATGTTTAAATAGTCTAAAAATCACATTTGTTCTCATGTATCACAGAAAATAAGTTTTATTCGAAAATAATATAAAACAGAGGTAATTAAGTCTCTACCATGCTCGAATAGTGATACCATGCTATTGAATCCTCAAGGTGTTATTGACGATCGCCCGAAGGGTCGGGGACCAATTTCAAGCTCTCGATTGTCCTCTTGCGAAAAATCAACTTCTCACCGGAACTTCAAATTTACAAACGGACCTCTTCACTGCCAAAATAGCTAGATTAAATATATAACTTGTCTAATTCGGATCCGGACTCACACTGAGCCGGTGGCATGCAAATCGAGGTAAATTTTAGCCATCCGATTTCGATTTCTTTGCCAGTCACCAAACATAGGGAATATATATATCAAACTTCTCCATTTTTCGAGTACAATCCAAGAATGACAACAAAATTACTATCCAACGGCCGGATTAAAAAATCAAGCTTAAACTCAAAATATCTAAAAATGGCAACTTTTGATTCGGGTAGTACAAGGTTAAGATATATATATCTTGACGATACGAATCCAATGAGCCTGGTTAAGGTCGAATAGACGCCAGAATCTTCGCCGGCGGCAAAAAATCCAAAATGCTCCAAACAGCTTCTCCTTCTTCTCTAGCGACGGCAACAGCTCCGGCGGCCCTGTAGCTGGCCAGCGCTGGCTCGTGGCGGCCTGGGGGAGCTCCGCTTGTCGTCTGGTGGCTAGACGACACCCGGGAGACGAGCTACGGTGGTGGTATTCCTTCGACCGAGGGAGACCTGAGAGAGAGAGAGAGAGAGAGAGAGAGAGGGAAAGTGGGAGATGACAAGTACGTGGCTTCTCTTTATGAGGTAGTGTAATTTTTCAAAAATTATATATAAGTCCCTAAAATTTCAAATTTCTTTCAAATCAATCTCCTAAAAATTACAATTTAGTCATTCTGTACAAAATTTTTGCAAATTAATCCCCCCCCAATATTATATCCGGAAAATTAGTAAAATGTCCAAATTATCTTCGTAAATTCCAGATTTTTATAATTACGCTTCTCTTTAGACAAAAGAAAGAGACAGATTCATAAATTGATTAAGGTGTGCTGATCCTAACGGCTAATATTCATTAATTCTACTAACACAGTTTCTTCTCTTTCAAGTCATCCTTTTATTCTCCTAGATTTTTGTACACTCAAAATTAGTAAGAAAAAGCAAAGTTTATTTTGATACTAGAGTTGTGAAACCGAGGACGCAACTGAACTAAAGACAACAAAAACTAGAAGTAAGGTACCCACCATCAGAATTGCCAAATATGTATTCAACTACTTTTTAGATTCCAAATATACTAGTTTAAGTTGCTTTATTGCTTTTTCAACTATTAATGTTTCTATACACCTGTACAAAAGATCACAGCAAATAGCTTTTGTTGATATGGACTCATCACTAAGCATGGAAAATAAACCTCATTTAAGCTAACCAATTACTAACCCGGAGGTAATCTGCTGCTTCTTTCTAAATGAAGACTGTAAAGGATTCCAGGAGTGTTGTCCTATGAAGTGACACAAAAGCATATTGGGCCCAAGCTCATGTGACACAATATAGTATTGAAGAATTACCCACAAAAAGGATAAATAATAAAAAGGTGTACCGATAAAAGGAAATGCAGCTCAATTTATGCGCTTAACTTGTGATTAAATAACATTTGTGGAAGATATTCTTCATGAATGGTGTTTAATTTCTTTCTTTGTTTTTCTGTGTTTCGTCCTGCTACGTATATAAACCATCAAACTCGGTAACCTAGCTAGCTCCCAGCATTCATATATATATATATATATATATGAAAATTAATAGCGGACATGGTAATCTTGTCCCTTTGCATGGTTCAATAAGACAAACAAACAAATGATCATAAAGAAATGAATGGTATCAAAAAATTAAAATAACAAGTAATATTATAATAATATATAAGTACTTGTTTACAGTCTTAATTACACTCACTTCTAATACGGAAGTTTAAGGTTTAAATTCTAAAATAATAGTGCAAAACTCAATCCATTGGCTGACATATTTGGCTTTTTTTTTTCCGTCTTTTTGAATCGAAACATTTTTTGGCTGTTATTGCTTAAAACAAAATCAATAGACTCCAATGGCATCGCATGCCTTCTTCCAATTTTTTGTTATACATGCAGCAATTACTGTACAGGACAATAGCTTAAAAGTTGCCTAGGTAGCTAGCCTTCCAACTTGGAAATTGGTTAAATCAAAAAACTAATATAGGGAGGGGCTTAACCGATGATAACATCAATGATTTCTAAAAATCCCAATATACTTTTCCAAATAATACTGCATTCTCAATACGGTTTTTCCGTCACAACAATCCATCTCTTTTCTCTAAATTGAAAAGAACTATAAACTCTTCATGGCCTTTTTTGGAAAAATAAACTTATCTAATTATTCGTGAAAAGACCAGACCACCTTGGCATATATCTCTATGATCATTATGTCATGTAATATGTAATACATGATGATACTTAAATGTCGAGTATCATCTGCTACAATTTCAATGGGATATTCTTTGTCATTTTCTTTACTCTAATTTTCCAGCCGAAAAAAATGAAAAAGAAAAGGAAAAAGACAATGTATCTGCTTTTCAATTTTAAAAACTCTCTATAGCAGCAAACAAACTGATTGCCTAGAAACAGATTCATGAACTGATGAAATAACCATTCATATATGTATAGGCACTGCTCCAGTAAATATGTTTTCTTTAATCAATCTATAGATATTATTTTGTATAATTAAATATTATTATGTACATTTTTTCATGGAAAAAAAAAAAGAAAAAGCATTAAATAATGTGTATTTATTGTTATTAATTTTTTTTAACTACTCAAATTATTATTATCATTAGATTATATAATTAAATGGCTAAAAAAAATAACTAATTATAGATATATATATATATATAAAAAAAACATATAATAAGTATATATATATATATATATTTATGATCATATAGGTATTCAATGCACGATTATAATTATATTTTAATATTTTAAGTAGATTTATATTGGATCTAATTTATTAATTAAATCGTTAATAATAAACTAACATCTCGTTATAGTATTAGATATCACTTGGGCTCGTGGCATTGCTCTTCTAATAAACTATATAAATCGTAGAAAAACTAATAATTAGGTGTAAAAACCCGGATTTTGAGAGGGTAATTTGGATAATTTACCAATTTTCCATATAAAATATTGGAAGGATTAATTTGCAAAAGTTTTATGCGGAGGGACTAAATTGCAATTTTTGGGGAACTAGATTGATAGAGATTTGAAATTTGGAGACTTATATGTAATTTTTGAAAAATTGCACAGCCCTATAAGACAGAGCCACGTGCCCTGTCCTTTTCTTTTCTCTCTCTCTCTCTCTTCTCTCTCTTCTCCCCCGATCTCTCTCTCTCTCTGCATTTCTCGGCCAAAAGAAGTAGGGGCCACTGCAGGAGCTGCTCTGGCCATCGTCCGCCCGCACCATCGACCGGCATCGACTCGCCAGACCGTGCCGAAGCTCCGCCGCCCCTCGCCAACCGCCGCCGTCGCATGCAATGCCAGAAATCCTCCAAGTCACTGTTCGATTTTTTCGTCACCGGCGATGATTCCGGCCACCATTCGACCTCCAACCAATCCCGTTGAATTCGTCTCGTCTCAAGGATCATCAAGGTATATATATCTCAACCCCATTTTGCCAGGATTGAAAATTGTCATTTTTGGATATTTTGAGTTTAAATTTGACTTTTTGATCCGGCCGTTGAATTGAGTTTTTGTTGTCATTTTTGAATTGTACTCGGAAAATAGAGAAGTTTGATATATATATATATATATATATATATTGCCAATGTTTGGTGATCAGCACGGAAATCGAGATTAAACGGTCGAAATTTACCTCGTTTGCGTGCCACCAGCCTGGTGTGGGCCCAGACCCAGACCCGAATTGGACAAGTTATATATCTAACCTAGCTATTTTTGGTGCTAGGAATTCAGCGAAGAAGTTCGTTTGTAGAATTGAAGCTCCGATGAGAAGTTGGTTTTTCGTAAGAGGACGATCGAGGGCTTGGAATTGGTTCCCGACCCTCCGGGTGATCGTCAACAACACCTTCAGGATTCGATAGCGTGGTATTACTATTTGAGTGAGGTAGGGACTCAATTACCTCTGTTTTATATCATTTTTGAATAAAACTTATTTTCTGCAACATATGAGAACAAATGTGATTTTTAGTTTCTCGAATATCTGTGATGGAAATTGATTGTATGAGATATATACTGTATTGCTCTGGAATTTTCTGAGTGCAAGTTATTTTGGGTATTTTAAAATAGGGCTATTATGCTGCCTGTTTTTCTATAAAAACCTAGT
This sequence comes from Parasponia andersonii, assembly GCA_002914805.1. Classification (NCBI taxonomy): domain Eukaryota; kingdom Viridiplantae; phylum Streptophyta; class Magnoliopsida; order Rosales; family Cannabaceae; genus Trema; species Trema andersonii. The sequence goes on along the minus strand of JXTB01000101.1, from coordinate 13,885 downwards.
ATACTGATTTTACTGAAAAACCAGAGTATGATTATTTTCACACTTCAGTTCTGTATTGCACATGTCATAGGATCTTACATGAGCACCGTGTTAGCATCATGGGTTTACAGTGTGGCACTGCGTGCCCCACCGTCGGTGAAAGTCCGTAAACTCGCGTGGGGTTTTGTTACTTCTGATTACCTCCCTATTTGGCAGACGTAGGCAATTCGGTTGCCCCTCCAGGTGTGGTAGGTGATACACGGGTGTCCCCTCCGGGTATGGGCTTAGGTATCAGGTAGGCTGTTAGGTATACTTAGTGACATCATCCTGGGTTTCCACAAATAAGAGGATGAGAGCTCATGGGTATGGGTTGATTTGTGTCATGTGCATATGAATTGAATGGTTTTGATTACACTACTTTTTATATATATATGGATTTTCGGTTTAGATTATATATATATGTTTTGGAGTAAACTAACCATGCAGGAATTCTCCATCACTAAAATATTTTCGATCGAGGTAATTATTTTTCCTACTGGGTATTTTATGCTCACCTTCCTACTGGGTATTTTATGCTCACCTTCCTACCTTCTTTCTCAGGTGGTGTCGAGTGCGATCTCAGTGATCAAGAGGAGTAAGAGGTCATCTTGATTGCAGTTCGTCTCTTGGTAATGCTAGAAGTTTGTCGTCTTGGTGTTTAGATTGTTTGGGTTTTGTATTAGCATTGAACCAAGAATTTATGTGCAATGAACTAAATCAAATACAAGACTAAGTATGAATATACCCTATCTAGGCACGATCTTGTATCTTGATTATCCATCTTCAAGCTTGATTCTAATATGTCCATATGCGTCCATCTTTAAGCTTGATTCCTTGATTAACTTGAGATAGAACTTTAATACCATTTTACTACATACTCAAGTTAAATTATTAGTACTAAATCAAATGTTTGTTATCTTCAAAATAAGAGTGAGTAAGATTGAAAACTTAATTTACCAACAATCTCCCCCTTTTGATGATGACAAACATTGATTTATGAGATAAAATGAAATATACAATAAGGATATTAAAGTATAAAATTTAACAAGTTTATCTTATTTCTTACCAGCTCCATCTCAAAATATGCTTGAGAAAGTTAAAGAGATTTGCTCCTCCTTTTTAACTCAATTAAGCATCATAAGTATATTATAAGAAAATTAGAAATATGTGCTAAATAAAGTTCTTTCTCTTAAACTTTGCACACTCACAAATGAAGTTTTTCCTTTCATATTAATAAATCAACATGGACCGGAAGTCATACCTTGAGCAACTCGAGGATGAGTTTTTTTTTCAAGAGGGGGAGAACTGATGTAGCAGCCCACAACCAAATCCATGACCCAAAGCTAAGGTCTAAAATTTCAAAACCTAATCTAATGAACATTCCATTTGTTGGTAGAATGCTTTTGTATATTAGGTATTGTAGACTTATTTATTTGAAATGTGTTAGATTATTTAGCTTGTTTATTTGAAGTGTGTTAGGTGAACAATTTGTTTATTTAAAGTATGTTAGGTGAATAATTTAAGTATGTTTGGTTATTAGGTGCTAGGTGTATAATTGTAAGTTTCTTAAAATTATTTTATTGGATGGTTTAGATTAATCCTAAATTTATATAAATTGCCTTCATTGGCAAGAGTTGTAATCATCCAAATTTCAATCAAATCTTAGTTTTCTCTTCTAAATTCTCTTTGAGAATTTTACTTATTTCTTTTCTCGTTGTGAGAACGCAAGTTAGAGCGAAATCTAGTGATCCACTGTGTCACATTATCTTACAGGTAAAGCAGCGACAAGCCTAGCCTTTGCTTTGCATCCTACCTAAGCTAATGACATTTTTTCACCTTTACATCCTACATATACCGAAGATATTTTTTCATCACTTTTAATATCATCGATGTAGCATGTTTTTTTTCTCTTACTATTTGATTAAGTGAAAATATAATTTTTTATTTAAAAAAAAAAAAGAGATAAACTACTATATCATTAAAAAAAAGTTGGTTGAATGAAGATAATATTTTTTTAATTTAAAAAAAAATCTTAAAATCATCGGGTAGTATTTCTTTTTAAGTAGGTAGACTACAAATGGTAATATGATATAAGGACATATATTTATTGAGGGATTAATTTGGTAAAATACGAGATATATTTGGATAAGAATCAGTCATGTTATGAATAAGAATTCACACACTTTGAAGGAACAGTATTTTTGTTTTATTGGTACAACTGGCGACAATACAATGAAGGCCGGGCTTAAGCTCTTCCTCAATTTTTTTTAATAGTCTTAAATTTATATATTACCCTCAAAAAATAAAAAATAAAAAAACATTAACCCAAAAAGATTAAGAGAAATTGCATATAAAATGTTTAAGACGTCCATCTCAACTCTCAAGTTCAAAAGTCTAACTTAATGCCCAAATCAATTAAAATGAATTTTGTTTTGCGAAAGAAAAGAAATAAAATTTGATTTACTTCCATTAAACCCTCACCTGCAAAAGAAAAAACACTTCAACTTCTCTTTCTCTTCTCTTTTTAGACTCTATTGTAGGCGGAAGTTTATGCCGCCCTTCTCAATTACATTTCAAAAGAAAAGGCTTCTGACATATCAATTGCAAGTCCCAACTCGACAATTAAGTTACGTTAAAAAAAACATCAGCTTAATAATACTTGTTTTAGGCAGAAGTTTCAATATTTCTTATTAATTTTGAGTTGAGGTTTATTGTAATAATTACAGTCCCGGTCAGAAGAAAATCTTGACTTCATCACTGGAATGACTAGTTATTTCTAAACTATTTATGCCAAAATGAATAATATAGCAATACTTTCTTCGTAAGCTCCATCATCCCAATATTACAATTATTGTCCATCAAATTAAACATCACCCAGAGTAGATTCATTGATACATCAATGGGGCCGGAGATAGAGAGTTAAAAAAAAAAAAGAGTTACAAAAAAAAAAGAAAAATAGGTCTCCAAGAAAGAGAGCAATCAGAATATGAATATATGGGTAATATTTGGATATCAATTATTATACTAAATTTTTAATACCAATATATATAATATATAATGTATCACCATATAATTAACAATAATAATTAATATATTTAAAATAAATTTTAATATATATGCCAATTAAACTGAGACAACTTATGTACTATTAAAATAAAAAAATTAGAATAATAATTGAAACCTAACGTTATCCCTAGTTCTTCGGTGCCACTCAGCAGCCGATAGGCAAAGCTACGAGAATTGTCATTGTTTTACGTCCTATCTATAGCATCTTTTCTTACAGTGCTTGGTGGAATGAGAATATTATATTTTATTTATATAGAAAAAAGAAGAAAATGATTATATCTCGAAAAAAAAACAAAAGCTGGTTGAATGAAAACATTATTTTTTTTAGTCCAAAAAAAAAAAAAGAAGACAACTTATTTTATAATTAAAAAAGTCCTGAAATCATCGTATAAATCATTAGATAGATTTATTTTTTCGTAGATAGCCGACAAATGGTATTATGAAATATAGATATATTTATTGAGAGGTTACTTAGGTAAAAACACGAGATATATTTAAAAATCTGTCACTTTATGAACAAGAATTCACACATTTTGGAGGAATAGCATTTGTTATGAGTAGAATAGTGAGAACCCAATGAACTCCGCGGCTTAAGCCCTCGCTCAATTATTTAAAAAGTTTTTTAATACAAAAATCTTCAAACTAACAAATTACTAAAATTAATCCGAACTCAATTCCCTTTAAATCCTTTATTATCAGTTTTCTTATAAAAGATTTTTTTTTTTTTTAAGTTTAGTCTTTATTCTTTTATTTGTGACTTTTATATTATTATTCTGGGATTTTTGTTTCATATTAATTCTTTTTAATCTTTTCTATCTAGTGCTGTCGTTAAGTAGCACTTGCTTAAAATATGTACATCTCAGGGGGATAAAATTAGAAACAAAAAAAATTATTAATTTATTTTTTAAAAAAATTGTGTTATTATTTTCATTCAAGACGAATATATGTAAGAAATTAGAAAATTTTATATGATTCTAATATGAATCTACTTTGGCCTTAGTATTAATACATCTAAAAGGAAGTTATATGAATGTATTACAAAATTTATGAGATATATCTTACCAATTTTATATTTTGTCGTTCTATTTTTATGAGACATATATTGTCAATGTTTTATATAATTCTAATATTGATCTACTTTAGTCTAAGTTGCCATTTTTATTTGCATATTCACCGTGCACTATTAAAAATATCTACTATCACGGCGTGTGTACGGACGCACCGTGATAAACGGAGGCAATACTAAGCGCCTAAGAGGCGCTATGGTATCCCATCTTTAACGACGCCCAAAGGGCGCCGTTGTATTTAACTTTCACGGAGCCCATAAAGTATCGTGATACACTTTTCTCGGTACCCATTTGGCGCCGAGCTAGGGGCCCAATATAAAGGGTCCCCAAAACGAGCCCAACAGACCCAACTCGCTCCCCTTTCCTCTTCATTTCCAGCCGCGGCCAAGTCTCTCCCTTCCACCATTTTCACAATTTTTTCTGGCAAGCAAGGTATATTTAAGCTTTTAAACTCGTTTTTGTCACTAAAATTAGATTACCCATTGTCTTAACCATGATTTTGACTAATTATTTTGTAGAAATTTCATGTTTTAGGTTATATTTGAAAGATTTTATATTTGGAACCCTAATTTATCAAATGTGAAAATTTTGAGCGTGCATTGATAATCTTTACTCTTGTAAGTATTAGTTAGACTATTTATTTACTAGTGATCTTTTTTTTTAATATATTTTGCTATTTTAGTGCAAATTAATTCGAATTTGTTATGATTTTGTTGCTATTTTTTTATTTATTTTAGGTGAAATGTGAGTTCATTTAGTTGTAAAAAGTTTCAAATTGAAGGTGTGTTATATGAATTCATATCAATTTCATGTTTATTTTCTAGAAATCATATATTAGGTTATGCTTTTTAATTTCCATTCTTAGTGTCAATTAATCTAAGTTTATGCAATTTTAATTGAATATTGTGTAGTTTTTTAGAAATTTACATATTCAATGTTTTTAATTGGGTGAAGTTATGTGGAGTTGATCATTAGTTGTAAAAGTTTAAAATTGAGATAGGCTCTCTCAATTTCTACAAATTTTATGTTAGATACTTTGAAAGTTTAACTTGAGATCTTTGATTCTAAAATTTCTTATTTATTGGATATAGATTGTTGCTGTAGAATTCTATATCATTTTTTAGTTGTCAAAATTCTTATTTTGCATATATACTTATTTCAAATATATGAATTTTCAAATTTAAAGTATTGTAGATTATAGATGTTGAATTTTATTAATCATTTTAATTTGAGTATAGGTTTTAGTAGAAATTATGGTACTTAAATTACTTGTGAATTAGTAAATTGAACAAATTGAGGTATGTTTTCTCAAATTTTTTTCTTTTATTGACTTATATCACTTTCACATTGGTTTTATCTTATTATTCTGGAAAATTTAAACTAGATGAGGTATGATATCATATAAGAAATTGTATGTTATGGTGATACGATGATGTTATAATTGTGTGGGATTGCTTGAGTTTATTATTTGTGTTGATATTATTTTGTCATATGTTATATTTGGTTGATTGACAAATTGTTTGTAACAAATAAGACTATTTAAGAATAAATTAAGTTCTGAATTTGATAATACTTAGAAATATAAGAATAATTTGAAATGAGTGTTAATGTATAATTGGTGTTTTAGTTACTCAATTAGTTAATGCTTGAAATAGGGGAGATTATGTACAATTTTTTATGGTACTCAATTTAGTTAGTTTTTTATATCAGTTGTTTAAAATTTTTTTTTTTTTGTTTTTCAATTGTGCTTAGAATGGATAAGGAATGGATATTGGTGGATAGACTATCGACTGAATATAGAAAAGGAGTTGATAGCTTTTTAGAGTTTGCTATTGAAAATGTCAAAGATTCCAATTTAATTCTATGTCCGTGTATTAAATGTGGAAATTTGCAAAAGATAGGTGTTAAAAAGATAAAAGAACACCTATATTTCAATGGAATAGATCAAAGTTACAAATAATAGATTTGGCATGGTGAAAAGGTTCCAATTACCTGATTTTCGTCAAAGAAGAGTATAAGAGATAATTATAAGTTAGATTTAAATGATGATCTTTCTAAAATGATTGATGATGCATAGTATGAAACAGATGTAGATCCTATTAAGTTTCAATCATTACTTAATGATACTAAGAAACTGATCTATCCAGATTGTACAAAATTTACAAAGTTATCTGCAGTATTGAAATTGTATAATTTGAAAGCAAGACATGGATGGAGTGATAAGAGTTTTTCAGACTCGTTAGTTTTACGAGAAGAGATATTGCCAAATGATAATGAGATGCCACCTTCCTTTTATGAAGCCAAAAAGACTTTATGCTCATTAGGTATGCAATATGAGAAAATTTACGCTTACCCAAACGATTGTATTTTATATCGAAAGAAATTTAAAGATGCAATTTGTTGTCCAGTATGTGGTGAGCCTAGATGGCAATAGAATAAGAATTCTGAAGAGGTAATAGTTGGAACCCCTGCTAAAGTTTTGTGGTATATTCCTCCAATTCCTCGTTTTACCCATCTATTCCGAAATCGTGAGCATGCTAAAAATCTAATATAACATGCGAATGAGAGGATAGAAGATGGTAAACTTATACATCCAGCCGATTTACCTACTTAGAAAACAATAGATTACAAATGGCTTTCTTGTAGAATTGATCCAAGAAATCTTCGTCTTGGTCTATTTGCGGATGGTATTAATTCTCATACAACTCTAAGTAGCAAATACAGTTGTTGGCCTGTAATGCTTGTAATCTATAATCTTCCTCCATGGTTATGTATAAAAGGAAATTTTATACTTCTTACAATGTTAATATCAGGATCTAGACAACCTGGTAATAACATTGATGTATATTTAGTCCCGTTGATTGATAAGTTAAACAGTTTGTGGAATGATGGTGTGAAAGCCTATGATGCATATAAGGATGAAGATTTTACTCTCAAGACTATATTACTATGGACAATCAATGACTTCCCTGCATATGGAAATTTGTCTAGGTTTTCCACTAAAGGATATAAAGTATGTCCTATTTGTGATGAGAAAACAAGTTGTTAATCCTTAACACATGGTAGAAAATTGAGTTATATGGGCCATAGAAGATTTTTACCTCACAAACATGTATACAGAAATTTGAAAAAAGTATTTAATGGTTCTCAAGAATTTAAATTAGCACCACAACTTTTAACTGAGATAGAGATACTAGAAACAGTCTCTAAGCTCAAATTTAGGCTTGGAAAGATTAAAATAAGTGATATCAGTAAGAAAAGAAAAAGACGCAGTAATGTGAAGGTTGTAAAAACCCTAAAGAGTTGTTAGAAGAAGAAATCTATATTCTTTGAGTTAGAGTATTGGCAACATTTACTTCTGAGACATAACTTAGATGTCATGCATATTGAGAAGAATATATGTGACAGTATAATTGGAACTTTATTAAATATTCCAAGGAAGAATAAGGATAGCATTGATGCCCGTATGAATCTTGTTGACATGGGTGTTCGAAAAGAGTTAGCTCCTAAAGTGAAGGAGAAGCGAACATATTACCCCCTGCTTACTTCATATTGAAAAAGGAAGAAAAATATCAATTGTGTCAACTTTTATTTAATGTGAAGATTCCTGAAAGCTATTCTTCTAATATTAGAACATTAGTGAATATGAACAATTTGAAACTAGTTGGACTTAAATCTCATGATTATCATACACTAATGCAACATCTGCTACCTATAGCGAGTAGGTCCATATTACCTAAAAATGTTTGATATGCAATCACCAGATTATGCTTTTTTTTTAATGGAATTTGTTCTAAAGTAGTCGATGTATCCAAGTTAGACGAACTACAACGTGAACTTGTTGTAACATTGTGCATGTTCGAGCAGTTTTTTCCTCCTAATTTTTTTGATATAATAATACATCTTACTGTACATTTGGTTAGATAAGTGAAGTTATGTGGTCCTATTTATTTGAGATGGATATATCCATTTGAGAGATATATGAAAATTCTAAAAGGATATGTTAGAAATCGAAGCTGGCTAGAATGATGCATTGTAGAATGTTATATCACAGAAGAAACTCTTGAGTTTTGTTCTGAGTATTTGGCAAATGTAGAAGCTATCGGAGTACCCGCATATTCAAATATTAATAAAAGTGTAAGTGGTAATGTCATGTGTATAGTTAAACGAGAACAACTAGACCAAGTATATCGTACTGTGTTACAAAATATAGCTGAAATCTAATTTTTCATTGAGTAAGTTTTATTATGAATTAGATTTTCATTGATTGAATGTTGAATTCTTTAATAATTATGGTTTACTTTGGGGATGATTTGTTGAAAAGAGCATATAAATTAGATTAAAACACAATTCTCAATAACATCAAAAAGAGAGAAGTGGATCCATGATGAACATCATCGAACTTTTATTAGTTGGTTTTACAAACGGATAATTCCAATTAGTTGTTACATTTAATAGTTTTATTTCATTTTTTCCATATTTTATAGCATGAATACTAATATGTTGGGTTTTCTAATTGTTAATTTTGTATTTGGATAGATTGTAGTTGAAATGAATAAGGCAACACACAATCTATCTGATACATTGAAATGGATATCACGTGGACCATCATTGGATGTAATTAAGTATCATGCTTATCAAGTTAACAATGTTCATTTTAGCACAAGAGACCACGATAACATAAGAACAACCCAAAATAGTGGGGTAAGTATTGTTGCAAAAAGTATACAATTTTCAAGTTCTAAGGATAAAAACCCAATAGAGGGTGATATGGTATACTATGGTGTTATCGAGGAAATTTAAGAACTTGATTTTGTCATATTTCGGTTGGCGGTGTTTATGTGTCAATGGGTGGAGAGTAACCATAGGGTTAGAGAAGATGAGTTAGGCTTCACTTTAGTTGATCTAAACTGGATAGGTTACAAGAATGATCAATTTATATTGGCAACACAAGCAAAACAAGTATTTTACGTCAATGATCCACTTGATGCTCGATGGTCAATTATTCTGCAACAAAACTGAAAGAATATCAAAATTTAGGAGTTGAAGATGAGAACGAAATACTTGTTGCTCATGAAATATTCTCAAAAGGAGTTTCGGTGGAGGCTTTGATAGAAGACGTTAATGAAAATAATGTTACATGTTTACAAGATGATGGTGAAGGTATTTGGATTGATAATCAAAGAAAGAAACCAATGAGGTACAAATCAAATAAGTTATATCTTTTTGTTTCATTTTTATATCTTTATGGATTGATGTTTTGTTTTTTTAAATATATTATCTCTTATGTTTACATGCTTATTATTTTTTATCTTAATTTTTGATCTACATTTGTGGTTTTATTATTTAGCAGGTAATTATTGACATGGAAAATGAAGGTGAAGACGATGTTTATCAATTTACACCATCGCAAAGTAGTCAAGGTGAAAGAAAACACAAAAAAAAAAACAAGAGGAAAGACTCAAATGAAAGAGTTGATTATAAAAAGAAGTGATAACAAAAAAGAAGTTATCGCGTACAATGAATGGGGACAACCAACTGGGGATGAAGGTAAACATTTGGCAAGCTTTTGTGGCCTTATGGTTCGTCGCAAGATCCCAATCAACATTAATAACTAGACACTTGTACCAAAGGACCTAAAAGATGAGCTTTGTCATATAATATCGGTATGAATATGAATCTTTCTATTTCATATTTATTAGAATATATATTTAGTATTAACATTATTTTTTTTACATTGTAGGAAATATTTGTATAGGACTACAAAGTTAAAAAAGAAACTTTAAAAAGTTGTGGGAAAATATAGAAAGATTTTAAGTCTAGGATTACAACTGAACTGATTTATGAGTATAGACATGCTTGTCTAGAGTTATTAGAGCACCCTCCAGCATCATATGTACCATGGATTGAACCTAAAGTTTAGGATGAGTTTGTTAAGAAAATAATAAGTGTAGAATGGGAGGAAGCTAGGAAAGTACAACAGGGAAGAGCAACGCAAAATAAATATCCACTTCATATGCCTCGTTTGGGTTATGTTGGATTAGAAGCTAAGATTGAAAAAGAAGAGGGTCGATGTGGTATTGATAGATCTGAGCTATAGAGTAGAGGACGTGTTCCTAAAAAAGGAGGACATATTGAGGAAATCAAAGTGATAGTTGATAGAATNTACAAGAATGATCAATTTATATTGGCAACACAAGCAAAACAAGTATTTTACGTCAATGATCCACTTGATGCTCGATGGTCAATTATTCTGCAACAAAACTGAAAGAATATCAAAATTTAGGAGTTGAAGATGAGAACGAAATACTTGTTGCTCATGAAATATTCTCAAAAGGAGTTTCGGTGGAGGCTTTGATAGAAGACGTTAATGAAAATAATGTTACATGTTTACAAGATGATGGTGAAGGTATTTGGATTGATAATCAAAGAAAGAAACCAATGAGGTACAAATCAAATAAGTTATATCTTTTTGTTTCATTTTTATATCTTTATGGATTGATGTTTTGTTTTTTTAAATATATTATCTCTTATGTTTACATGCTTATTATTTTTTATCTTAATTTTTGATCTACATTTGTGGTTTTATTATTTAGCAGGTAATTATTGACATGGAAAATGAAGGTGAAGACGATGTTTATCAATTTACACCATCGCAAAGTAGTCAAGGTGAAAGAAAACACAAAAAAAAAAACAAGAGGAAAGACTCAAATGAAAGAGTTGATTATAAAAAGAAGTGATAACAAAAAAGAAGTTATCGCGTACAATGAATGGGGACAACCAACTGGGGATGAAGGTAAACATTTGGCAAGCTTTTGTGGCCTTATGGTTCGTCGCAAGATCCCAATCAACATTAATAACTAGACACTTGTACCAAAGGACCTAAAAGATGAGCTTTGTCATATAATATCGGTATGAATATGAATCTTTCTATTTCATATTTATTAGAATATATATTTAGTATTAACATTATTTTTTTTACATTGTAGGAAATATTTGTATAGGACTACAAAGTTAAAAAAGAAACTTTAAAAAGTTGTGGGAAAATATAGAAAGATTTTAAGTCTAGGATTACAACTGAACTGATTTATGAGTATAGACATGCTTGTCTAGAGTTATTAGAGCACCCTCCAGCATCATATGTACCATGGATTGAACCTAAAGTTTAGGATGAGTTTGTTAAGAAAATAATAAGTGTAGAATGGGAGGAAGCTAGGAAAGTACAACAGGGAAGAGCAACGCAAAATAAATATCCACTTCATATGCCTCGTTTGGGTTATGTTGGATTAGAAGCTAAGATTGAAAAAGAAGAGGGTCGATGTGGTATTGATAGATCTGAGCTATAGAGTAGAGGACGTGTTCCTAAAAAAGGAGGACATATTGAGGAAATCAAAGTGATAGTTGATAGAATTGTAAGTTGCTTATTACAACATATTGATTATATTAATTTGTAATTTTGTTAAAAATATAGCATAGTCTAATGTTCAATTCTGTACATATTTTGTAGGAAGATTATACTCAACAGTTCCAAGAGGGAAATCTCGAGATAGACAGTTCTAATGATATCTTAACAATGGCTTTAGACACTCTTGAATATTCTGGACATGTATGGGGAATGGGATTTCACGTTAGCCACAGACAATATTTTCATCAACCTACTCCAACAAAGAAGCAACAATCATTTGATTTGAAACAATGGTAAGATGAATAAATACGCAAGATGCAACAAATACTTAAAGAACAAGAAGAACAGTTCAACGTAGAAATTGCTAAGATTCAAGCAGGACAACAAAGTAATATTGGTGGTTCTAATACAACTCCTTCACGACTAGAAATGCAACCACAAGAGATACATGTAAATCCAATAGTGACTGTAAGAACATCTTCACGACTCAAAAAAATACGTTTATATGAGTTTCTTTCTTATTTGTTTATGAAATACTTGTATTTATAAATTGTGTTTGATTTTCTATATTATAGAACTGACCATGCAAGCTTGCAGTGGGGTCTCGTGATAACATAGTTGCTTTAGGATATGTATAAGAGTCAACCTCATCAACTATTATTCACGGTAGAGAATTGGAGGAGCATAATTTTTGTGTATCAGTAGAGGTTGTTCTTAATGCTATGACCCTAATTCCTATTCCAAATCCAGATAATGATACAAGGTTGGTAGGTGACGCATTTAGATCGCATCTTGCATGGTCTAAGATGCTTGTCATCTTTAAAGATAATTTGGTATGCAGACCTATTTTCCAAATAAATTCATCCTTTATTGAATTCTAATATTAATTATTAACTTGTTTGTTAACATTTCATCATTTATTTAGATTTTAGGAGTTTAATAATATAAATAAGCATCAAACGGGGAAGAATAAATCTTCACAACTACAACCACCTCAAACACAAGAAAGAGTACATCCATAAATAAAGAAAGCGGAATCTATTACACAAACATAGTTTAGATTTGTTGATGGTGTACCAGTTTCTATAAGATTACAATTGAATACCATTCAAGTAGTGGATGAAGGTGTTATTATTCATGTTCCCTTTGATGAAGAAGTGTTTGGAGAAGCTTTTTGTTTGCCCGTATTCAAAGAAGACATAATTGAGTTTTGCACGTTACAAAAGATTGGGACCGTGCCTATTACGTTATACATGAGGTAAGAAGTTTATTTATATATATATAGAACTTCATATATATACATGTATCTATAGTTGGCAATTATATAATACAACACTTAATTCACATTGCATTTTGTACTTGTAGGCATTTACACCATTTAGTGACCCAATATGGCTATCAAGATAGGTATATGTTCACAGATCCTAGTACAATTGCTATACAAGATGGTCCACGTGAGGATCATGTTATAAGTTTCGCAACTCTGATGTTATCCATGGAGAATGAACATCAATTTCTAATTATACCTTCGAATCATGGGTAAGATTTTAAACTTAACAAATTGTCATATCAATTACTTCCTATATGAAGTTAATTGTTACATTATTAATAATCTTTATCATCAATTTTATGAGGAGGGAACATTGGATGTTGCTTATCATTTATCTTCTCAAAGATTATGCATGGTTTGCAGATCCTCTCGACTTAGCTCTCCGTGAGGAAATTGGTTTAACAATGATCGAGTAAATTCCCTAATAGTTATTTTGTTATAGTTCAGTTTCTTGTGGTTGCTATTGCTAATCTTTTATTCTTGTATTTATGCATTTCCAATTCAAAGTACATTTAACATATATAATGTAGAAAAAGAGAAGAAAAGAAGACCAAATTGTCCAGTTTATAAGTTAATAAAGGTACTAAACTTGAATTAATAACACTTGTTAGGTGGAAGATTAATTAAAATTACTTATATTTATTTTATGTTTATGTATAGTACCTAAGACAACCGACAAGTGTTGAATGCGGATTCTACATATGTAAATTTATGAGAGAAGTCATTGAACAAGCCAATGTTAAATCATTTACTACAATGGTATGTAATAATATGTTTTATTGGTTCTCTTCTAATTTATAGTTTGATTGATCACTTTCTCAAATAAGGTATTTGAATTTGTAGTTTAATGGACAAAATTTCTATACAAAGGATGATATCAACAGACTTCTTGAAAAGTTGGTCAAAGAACTAATACAATTTCTTATTTGAGGTTCTTAATCTTTGTTGATTTAAACTATGTAGTCTTTGATGATCATGTTAGTTTGGCTTAGAAAACTA